>OMNV01010817.1:0-2500 GCA_900303265.1 Brotula barbata | reverse complement strand
CCCTGCCGCGGTCGGCGCCGTCGGCGGCCGTGATAAAGTGACGCCGAGCCTCGTCCTAACGGGGGAGAGGGAGAGGAGGCCTCCCTCTCAGATTAAAGAAAGCCTCCGTTTCCACTGGGACAATGCGGAGGAATTACCATATGAATATAACGGCAGCGCCCGGGCCTCTTAAGACCATCAATCTCCCCACGCCGAGCGCCGCCACGCCAGATAACCCCCTGGATATCCCCTCTTAACCTCAATTTCTCAGGATGTATTAAGAGATGGTTGCCACGGAGAGGAGGGGAGAGGAGTC
Organism: Brotula barbata; assembly: GCA_900303265.1. Taxonomy (NCBI): domain Eukaryota; kingdom Metazoa; phylum Chordata; class Actinopteri; order Ophidiiformes; family Ophidiidae; genus Brotula; species Brotula barbata. The sequence goes on along the minus strand of OMNV01010817.1, from coordinate 2,205 downwards.
GGGGAAGGAGGAAGGGGCTCGGCGTTGGAGCGGGAGGCGCGGCCATTATTCTCTCCGCACCCTCCGCCGCAACGTGAAACAAGTTATAACGCAATTAATCTTGTCCAGGAGTAAAAAATATGGCAGCTAAGTGAATTTTACATGAAGAGCCTCCCTCTGCTGACTCCCCCCTCTCTCCTGCATCACGATCTGTCAGTCTGCAGGGGTGGGGGGGGGGCGTGCTCGCAGGAGCCCGGTAAATATTTAAGTTCACGGAGGAGGAGGTGATGGTTCCGGCGTTTCAGTGCGATCAGAAGTCTGTCGAACGCACCAAAAATAAAGTTTGGTGACATTTTGTCCTCGATGGTGAACTTGACTTTCAGCCTGCACATCGTGGTGTTACGTGGTGTTACGTGGTGTTACCGGGTCACCTGACAGCAGAACCAGGGACGGTCCGCATTCGAGTGTGATACGTGTGTAAGTGTTTTTGATTGCAATCCAACTTTTTTTTCCAACAATCCAACATGACAAACCCATTGAAACTGATGACTCGACATAAGTGACAGATTCACTCCAGCACATCAACATGTTATCACGAGGAGCGTTTTTTTGATTGTTGCAATCAAAAATGTTCGATTTTTGCAGTGGGTTTTCTCAAAAACTGTGATGTAATTTGCAGAGTTTTATGTCATTCTTTGCCGTGCAAAAAAAGTGAAGATCGGCAAAAAAAACTGTGATTTGGTTTCCAAATATTCCTGTTTGAGTTTATTTGGACATTTAATGCTGAACAAGCAAATTTTGTAAACTTTGCTTGATTTTGCTCCAGTTCCTGAATTCCTCTGTGATCATTTCCTTCTTCTGTCAGCCGTGCTCTCCGACAGGCTCGGGCTCCTCTCAGGTTCATCTGAGGGCCTCGGCTGCCCTTTGATTGAAAGCTCTTATAATGGAGACCTCTACATTCCCTGAAATAAAGGATCTGCAGCCCGGAAACAACTAGAACTTCACCAGTAAAGGTTGGAGGAGAGCACAAAACTTTTAGAGGTGACAAATACGAGGTTACTTTACTGAGTGTTGCTGCACTTCCTGTTTTTATATGACTGTCTGTGTTTTTATTCGTGCTGGTCCCCTTAAAATGTTTTGTATCCAAGGCTGAACTCAACAAAACAGGAAAGACAGAGTAAACATGAAGTTTTCACTCAGGGCTCGAGTGTTTACATCTTTAATTTTAGAGGCTGAATGATGACGTTTGAGTGATAAAACTATGGGAACCAGCTGAGATTAAAAGCTGCTGAGAACAAACATACAACATACAAATCATCATTTAACGTCATTAAAACACAGACTGTCCGAAATCAAAGTTTTTATTCGTTATCACGACTTTTGGGGGAAACGTGACTTAAAGTAGTTCAACTGTAGCCAAGCTACTCTGTGAAGTAGTTAGGAACTCTACAAGCTCATAGGGAAAAAGTAGCTCAACACAATGAAGCAAATTTAAGGGGAAATATGCAATATTTTGACAGTTTTACTGTCAAAGCTAACATGCAGAAACAAGTTGAAAGTAATCGCTAATTTCTCTGACTGAAAATAGTAAATTACAACCAAACAGGAAGGGACATTTTTGTTGAAAATCATCAATATTGTGGAATCATGGAAAATTATCTGCTTCAATTTTATCAAGGAAAAGACGTCTAACAAAACTGCTGCTCAGGGGGGAAAAAAGCAAAGAGACAGGAGAAGTTACAAGGGTTTGAAAATAGCAGTGCTACTGTAAAGCTACATCAGTTAAGTTAGTAGCTTTGCCACTTGTAATTCCAAGATTATTCCCCTCATGCTGTCTTTTTGTAGTTTTCCACGTAGGACTGTGTGAAAGACCAAACGTTCCCCTGTGTACAGTTAGGAAGTAAAAAAAATAAAACAACAGCATCACGCCGGAGAAAAAGAAGCAACGGAAAGACAAGAAAGGAAAAGGTCAGATAATTACTGAAGATGATCGACGGCAGCGTTTGTGGAGCAGACGGACCAACAGATAACAGGAGGGAGAGTCAGATCCATGGGAGAGAGAGAGAGAGAGAGAGAGAGAGAGAGGGGCAGACAGTGATGAAGGTGCATCAGCCGCTGAGGGACGGAGAGAGCCCAGCCCAGGCAGAGAGAACAGAGAGAGAGAGAGAGAGAGAGAGAGAGAGAGAGAGAGCTTGGGAGGGAGGATGAAGAAATAGAAAGGAGAGA
>OMNV01010816.1:109417-162575 GCA_900303265.1 Brotula barbata | reverse complement strand
CAAATATGAATATATATATATATATATATATACACTTGGCCAAAGTGCATAGGCTGCTTATTGGAGTTTCCCACCTGGTGACAACACAAAGTGGCAACACCTTTCTAAGTGCACGCCATTGACGCAAATATTCAGGAAGCTTTCCCTCCAACAGCTGGATTCTTCCCTCTCTTTTTCTTGAAGTCTCACTTTCTCCGCCTGTCCCTTTCTCTAGATCACACACTAGATCAGCTGTGACGAAAGGCTCATAATGAGTCCCTGCTGTGTGATTGCTATAGGCTGAGATGTTCCAAAGGGATTGAGTGAGTGATCTCTATTTGCCCTTATCATTTCCATTTCTCCTTGTTTTTGTCCCTCACCACACACACACACACAGACAGACACAGTTTGAAATCTCAGTTTCCTTTGTCTCATAGTACATCTGTAAGATTAGCCCACCCTGATCTATACCACGTACTCTTGAGGAAGTACGTGTGTGCATCTGTGTTTTTGTGTCTGCGTGCATGTGAGGTCCAAGACTGACGTCTACCTCTAACTCCATCCCAAACACCCAGGCCAGTGGCCTCTGAGGTCCTCCAGCAGACATAAATCTGGCCAGTGTGCCAATCACAACCCAACAACATGTGCTGGACATGTGGTGTACACTTTCAGTACAATCACAATGCTTAAACACTCAAACACAGGCATGCACATAGACAATAAAGTATGCGCACTCATCTATGAGTGCACAAACACAAACACACTGAGCAAATGATGTGAGTATATGTGCACTTGCAGACATGCACACACACACAAAGATGTAAAAATGCCCAGCAGATGAAGGTGCAATCTTCTCCCTGTGCTGAAATGGGAACCACGTGCTGGTTTTGGGTTGAAGCAGAGTTAGTAAAGTAAGTCCTTCCACTCATTATGTGGGATGACCCATGCTACCCTGAGGCTGAGGAGAACGTGAGGCAGCTCTCTGCTTGTCTGTACTTTGAATGTGGCCTCCAAACCAGAGCGGTAAGCAATTAAATAAACAGAGGGGGAGATTTGTTCCCGCTGTCAATTGCGTTAGCCAAAAGGAACCTGTTGGGCCAAGCCTGAGTCAATCCATTAAATGGCAGGGAATCCTTTGCCCAAAGCCAAAGGAACTGGCAGCTGAAATTGCAGCCAACCACCAGTACCACCAACACATCCAGCTTGTGTGTTTCCCTATGCGATGTGTCCACAAAAACTCTACAGGGAAAAATTACAGTAGAATATAAATATTAGTTTGTTGCTAAATTGTACACATACCACAAGCACCAGGAAATCGTCCCAAAAGAGCCAGTTCTATGGTTGGGTGAATAAAATGTTGAAATTTCCACAACTCTGAGCAGGTAATCCAGTGAGTTACTGCTGACTAATTAGCAGTGGACTATATTTATTGATTTTCGTCATCATGCTGCCTATCTGGGTCCAGGTCACGGAGGGAATAGGCTCAACAGAGCAGTCCAGACACTCCTGGCCCCGACAACTTCCTCCAGCTCTTCCTGGGGAATTGCAAGGTATTCCCAGGCAAAGTGAAAGATATAATCCCTCCAGTAGGTAGTAGGTCTGACCTGGGTGCCCTGAAAACCTACAGGGGGAGGTGCCCATCACCTGATTCCTCTCAATGAGGAGCAGTGGCTCTACTCAGGCATGTGCCTGGATCACTGAGCTTCTCACCGCATCTCTAAGGCTGAGCGCAGCCACCCTGCAGAGGAATTTCCTCCACATGTACTGTATTTGCCATCTTGTACTTTTGATCACTACTAAAAGCTTGCAAGGGTTGGAACAAAGATTGACCGGTCAATTACAATGTTTGGCTCCCTCTTTAACACAACCGGCTGGTTTAAAGTCTGCAGTACTCAAGGCCTATTTTACCCTGAATTGTGAACAAGACACTGGGATACTAGAACTCCTCTTCTTGGGTCAGCTGCTCCTTCCACAACCAGAGCAGACATGGCACCTTTTTTCAGTCAAGGACCATGGTCACAGGTTTGGAGGCACTGACCCTCATCCCTACCACTTCACACTTAAACTTATACTTAATGTGACTATAGGAACACTGTAGGAGTAAATAAGTAAGAACTAACTGCACCACACAAATTCCAAGTTAGTCAAAAGGGTCAACATTCAAGTGTGGAGAAGCTACTAAACAAACATCAAGAACATGGCTGGTCCACCTAGTCTTGTTTCATAGGGAGAGGTGATGCTGCATATTGGACTCAGCCAGCAACAGCTACTAGTGGCCAAAAGTGTTCAATTTTTCAATTTTCTGTGCATAACAAAAAGTTCCCAAATCGCAAAATAGAGTAATAAAATAGTTCAAAAGAGAATAACCAAAGCTGTTTCTGATTTGAATAGAACCACGCACAATGACTCAGTAATGTTGGTTATGTATGGATAATAACTTGAGAATTTGTGGTCATAAAGCAGGTCAGTAAAACTCATAACACCAAGTAAGCCCCCTAAAACCATTTTTAAAAAGAGATGGATTACTTAAGGACAAGGTAATGAGAGCAAACCCCTCAAAGAACAAACACACAAGCCAAAAGAGCATTTCGTTCCAAGTGTTGTGTCATCCCTTACTTTAAAGACGGCGGTGGGAAAGAACTGATGAAATCATACCTTCCTAGATTTTTTCCTTTCCTATTATTTTAAGTGTTTTCATGGATAATGAACAATTGATAGTTTGTGAAAGAGCTTGCAACTGCCAGGCATAGTGGCCGTGCTTTTTGTTGTGGATGGATAGAGGTGGGGAGTGGAGGGGAGAGAACCTCGCCCAGTCTCTCTTGGTGGACATCTGGATGTGATCCGGGTCTGTAATGCAGATGAATCAAGCTGGGCTGCCCACGCCTCAGTTCTACACCATTGTGTATAGAGGGCTTCCCTGAGTGACTGTCTTCAATGCAGACTGTGTTAATATATGTATGTGTGTGCCACACCATTAATGTTGTCCAAGATCACTTCTATAGGATGTCCATTGATTAAAGATGGATGTTAAGACAAATTATCAGTCATGATGTTTATAAGTATGTCATAGCTGTGATTATATAGTGATAAGATCTATTCATCCAAAAAACACAAAACACTTCAGAGAATTTATGCATGTGGCATCTTTAGCTAATCCACTAGGCCACTACTGCATGCTCTGTACAAGAAAAACTACAAATTGTTAACATATCAAAGATTATGTATTTGCGGACTGTGTGAGTTTTGAGGCAGTGGTGAATAAATGGTGGATTAACATTTCCATCTCCAATTAATACAACACTCTCTCAATCACAATCCTGTGTGAAATGCCTGAACTGTGATAATTACATTACCGATATATGCCCAAAAATGTATGAGCATAATTATTTTGCGTAAACATTTGCTCCTGTCCCATGCTTTCTGTCAAAGGCCAGATGCAGGTCAATATAGTGACTGAGCCATGAACACTTTCAAATCAAAGTGCTTTGCTCTCTGTTTATCCTGTGCCCTATCCCTTCAGAATTAGATGCCAAAAGCAATTTAACAACAGCAGACCTGACTGCTGCTATCATTTGTTCCATTTAACTGCTGACAAACTTGCCAAACTCTGCAGTCTGCAGTCTTTTGAATTGTTAAAGGGCTGATTTGTAAGTATAGTGTCGTTCTAAACCGTCAATACTTGAATTGAATGGATGTGAGAAACGAAATGAGAGCTTTCTATTCAGCCAATTGTAGCTAAATATCCCCGAGCTCCAATAAACATGCAGACTCATTTGATCTCTAGTGTTCTTGTGCACCTCTTAAACTGATTGAATATACCTTACATGACAAGACAGAGAAAAATCCAAAAAAGGAGAAAGTCATCAAGAAGTCTTGTTGTCCAGCAAAGTGACAAAACCTTAGTTTTATTATTCTTGAATGCTTTATGTACTATTAGGCTTTCATCTGTTCAGCAGCAAGAAGAAGAAGAATGATACTCAATGAGGAGCAGTGGGCAGCACACACATGCACATGCCAACACACACACAACAGTGCCCGGGGACCAACTCCAGATCTTCCACCTAGTGCCTTGGTCAGCGGCAATGGCAGGAGTGATTAATTGTACATGTTTTTGTGGACGGGGGAAACCCACATAGACACAGATAGAACATGCAAACTCCACGTAGAAAGATGTAGAGGTCGACCCCCGGATTCGAACCCATGATCTCCTTGCTGTGAACCAACAGTGCCGCCATGCCGACCAAATCCATTCAAATACCCAGGGTAAACTTAAAAATATCACAATTACCTGACTCATGCAGCAATCTGCTTGCCTGTCCTTTTTGAGAGCTGATGACTTTACTGATTCCATTAAAATGTATCAATCGAGTAGAACAGTGAAAGTAGGTATATTGCAGGATACAAATATTCCATTTTCACACATTTATCCATACAGTGAGTGCACAAACAACTACCAAATGTTCTAGCAGCACCAGACACATTACAAATTTTCCAATCAGAAGTGACAATGAAAACATTGAGCAGAGCACACAGACATGTAAGAATGGTCAGTTTCCCCTGATTTACTACATGTGTATGCATAATATCAGCTGTCTTTGAGGAGTGCAAGTGTACAGTTGGGGAAATAGAGACTCAGATGGAGCAGAAATGTATTTTCTTGTTTTGATTTAAAAAAGCAAACACTGAGCCCTTATTCAGCTTACAGCAATTGTGGTTTCTGCAGCAGTTTGCACAATGAAACAAGAGAAAAGAAATAAAGATGGAGACAATTTGGTCCAAGCCATGGATGGAGAGAGTTGTATTACATAGCAGGGTGCAAAGAGAGAGAGATGGAAGTTTTGATCCATGACAAAGCTGTGAGTCTGTACTATGATACAAGATGTCGTTATGTCAAAATTGATATCAAGGTTGATCGCCTATCATCGCTTCCTCAGCTTTCCAAAATTCCTCTGGGGATTCAAGTCTTTCATGAGTACTTGCACTGATAAAAAAAAAGCACTTTCGTTGTGACTATTACAGTTGATTTTAAGAGTGAGAATTGAAGTGTCCACCCACACACATAGAATAATTGCAGCTGTTCCTAATGCGACTGTGCTCAATCTCAAATTTATATTAAATCACGCTTGAAATCTGTACAATGTGTTCCCGCCATCATTCTCCTCTATCATTGCCACACTTTGGTTCTTTGGTCCCGGAGTCTGAGAATTTCTGCCACTGCCTTTTTCATGTGGGGCCTTTCTTGCTTACAACTGTCAGCAGCACACATTTGTTCCAGATGGATTGTGATAAATCAAAGCCAACACAGACTGCGGTTCAAAAAGCAGAAAATACCTCCTACATGCTTTATAGCATCTATTAAAAATTAACGACGAGAATAAAGTAATAGTTCATATTTTCTTCTCTGAGACAGAAATGTTTAACTGAAAAAGAACGGTAGAGTGCAGTTAATAAGAGAAATTATCCTACGTTTACTGTCCAGATTGAGTGATGTAAGCAGTGAGAAAAATCTTGTGCTGCTTGTCATGTCCTAAAATAGGACCAAACACCACAGGCTTGCATTTATTCTGCAGCTCTAAAATCCATCACTTCAGAAAGTAGTTTTAACGTTTCTAACATATGGAGTTACCGTAATCATTGCCAGATATGACCACTCTCTATTGTCACTAAATAACACTTCTTTTAAATAATGTGAGTGTGTGATGGTGAATAGGCCACTGGCACTGAGCCACCACTTATGCAAAATCACACAAGGAAACACTCAGACAATCGTTTTTTGGATGTGGCTTTTTCCCAGGACCACCACAGTCAAAGTCTCATACTCAATAACTTTTAGGGTCATGTCAGTTGCTGATTATGGTGTCAAAAATTGACTGCCACAATATTTTAACATTATATCATAAAGTATCATCTCTGTCGAAGCTTCTGTCTGAGTTGCTCTTTAAAATCTTTTTGGCTTCCAATCAAAAGCCCAAGGAAAAGACAGAGAACTACAATGCAGATGAGACTGCATCTCAGCCACGCTTCCTGGGTGCTAAAATGGTGCAACAAACCACCACAGGAAACAAAAGAAGGCGTGATTGATGAAACCATATTTAAATGTTTTTTGTCGCAGAATGGTGATTTCCTTGCCAGAGTGGATTATTCATCACTCTGTTTCGGCTGTTTTGATCCAAGTCCCTAGTGTAATTGTTGGTCCTGTCTTCTCTTCAGCTCCATCACCGTGACACCATCGGGCCTCAGACAGAGATGAATGCCAGGATGGATTGATAGGGAAATAAGAAGACAGGGAGTCATGATTGATTGTACCCTGTTTAGGATGTGTAGCACGAGGGTTTGGCCTGGTGACTTGTGTTTTCTAGGTTGAATATCTTTAGTCAGACCATCGCATAGACACGGTCATTAGTGTCATTTCGGAATCTTTACTCAGTTTTCTTAAATCTGCTCAGGATCTGTTTGCTCTCTCCATTCAATTTGAATACAAACAGTTGATCTATATACATGATTAAAATTTTTGATAATCAACATGTAGTGTCTTTACCATGCATGAAAGGCAGTTACATAATCATGCTTTGAATTCTTCTTTACTGTAACTCACGTCACTCTGATATCTTCTTACTGGCAAAATCTCAGGAGATCGCCACAAGTCAATTTCAATGAGTCACAACTTGGAAACTTATTGAATCATTGCAGCTCTGTCGTCTCTGGAAACAGAACTAATGGTTCACTGATGATGGGGATGCTGATTTAATCCCAGGAAAGGACCAAATATGGGCTCACGTCTTAAAATTCTTCAATAATAAGAATAACCTGAATACAAACAAACCTAGTAAATATTTGTAGGCTGCACAATCTTGCCCCATAACATGAACCACTGGAAATGATGCTCGAATAAGACTTTAAAACATCTTTAAAACGACAGTATTTTCCACCAATTTTTTTCTTTAATTGAGCAAATAATAACAACAATTGCTATTATTATTAGTTTTAGTTTCATTATTTTGAAGAAAATGATTATGAGATATAGTACATAGCGTATATCTAAGCTGCCGAACAAGACCAAATAATATAATGGCGAGTGTGTGTGGGTAATCCTCCCTCATTTATCGTTCTCACTAATTCCCAAATTCAAACACGAGTCAGCCAATGTGGCAGTCAAATGAAATGATGCTCTCTTTCGCGGCTCATTGCAAGCTTGACATTCCTTTGATGACAACACTCTTCTGAGCATCATATCATGACTCTCTGCCATATCCACGCCTGCTGGAAAACACTACTCACTGCCGCCACCCTGACGTCTAAACGAAGCAAATCAAACAAACAATAAATCAATCTTCAAGTTGAACCGCACTGACTTTCCGCCGAGTGGCATCATTAGCATGGTTTATTTGCTCGCCGAACACTTTCTCAAAGCAGAAGCAAGCAGAGCTGTTGATGTTACTATCCTACAGCACTAAGTGCCTCTCCTCTCTCACTACTGTTTATTTGGATGTCATTAGTGCTGTCCAGCTTGGGCTCAATCTATGCTCTGCTGACGCAAAGAGGAGCAAACAAGTGATCTAATTGGTGGGCAGAAATTAAGACCATCATGAGAGAAAATTGTGCTGAATTGGTAACTACAAACGTATAGGAATCCTGGCAAGTAGCACATTTACCTGATGAATGATCAGGCAGGACACCGCTCCAACTAACATAACTCATGATTTCTACCAAATGTCTCCTAGTGACACAATAACTCCTTACACAGCACAAGAAAAGTGGTGGAAACATAACGTGAAAAAACACTTAAATTAAAAAGATGCATGTATTATTTGAATGAGAAAAAAAAGAAAGCCAATCTGCGTGAGTTTGTGAGTAAAATGATCATGTCATTGACGCACCTCGTCTGTGGTCAGTTGTCTTAATATTGTCTGTAATGTTGTGAAGTTGCCTTTCTGGATGATGTCGGCTGTTAAAAATATGTAACAAAATGTGAAAATGCTGCTTGATCTGTGTCATCTTACCTAGACACTGGTTGCATGTTGCATGTGTAGTTGCATTTGTGTGACCTCCGTCTGATCATATATTTTAATATCAGATCTGGCTCCGTATCTGCATCTGGAATGCACCTGTTAGTCCACGAGTCCATGATATTCCTGAATTTTTTATTAAGTGTCTTAGTTTAAGATATAACATAAACGTCAACAAAGTCAATATCTTACAGTGTTCAAATAATTTCTGGATTGGATTTCCCAATATATGCTTGTCATAGGGCCCTTGTGCCAGATCAGCACATCAATATAAAGTGACAGAGCTTGTGGTTTGGGCCTTGAGTATATTTTTTTCCAATAATTTTCTTTAGCACAAACTTGTAATGAGACAACATAAGGATTCAACCCTGTTGCTATCAAGTCATGCAGAAAGACATCAGTTTTTTATCTGCAGTTCTCGGACGAAACAACACATGAGTACACATGTGGTCAGACCTGTTAGAGTGCCTAAAACAAAATATCACTTGGATCAAACTAAAAGTGGTTCCAGAAGGTCTTCAACGAAATGAGGCTTTGCTTCTTTCCACTCTCAGACACACTCTTTGTAGCTAATGTCCTCAGAAAACACAGGAGGTGCATTAAAACATTTTAAACAGTAACAGTAACAATAACAATAACAATAACATCAAAATTAAAGGAGAGAGAGGACAAAGGACAGTCATGGTTATATGGGCTTTTCAAAATTACCTTGCTGCCAGTCAAATATACTTCATTAAGCTTTTAAAAGCTCACAAATGAGACAACTGAGACTTAAACGCTTACTACCTTATTTACAAGCTAGACACTGTCTGTCACGGCAAGGGAAATCAACACACGCTAATGGAATCATTCCCATGTCCAATCTGAGAAATATCAACACTAATAAAACACGAATAATGTTGATCTTAACTGGGTGGAGCAGGCAGACATTTCTATTGATGCAAGCAATGCAGTTGGTATGTGCGGGACTATTTTTTGCAACATGTAATTTAGAAATAAAAATAGACTAAATAAATCATTTTGAAAATTATAAAAACACACCATTTAACATGTTTTATTGTGACTGGCAAGAAACATGTGACTTTGGCTTGTAAAGACGCCACAAGGCAGAGACTGAGAATTGAAGAATTTGGCATGCCTATTAATTTTTGCGTTGCAGATCTACTTAAGGCAGAGAGGGGAATAAGTGAGGGCTTTGGGTTCATCTCTACCCTTCTGAAAAAGGGTCATTTTCCTAGTTGACCTCAGCTGGAATTGTTACCCGAAAAGGAAATGACTGCAACCTCCACTACACTTGGGTCATAAGCTAAGCTTGAGCAGCCGAACTACAAAGAGCTTAATCTATTTATAGAAAAACACTGCTACAGTACAGTGATCAGGGGAAAGGGAACCCTACAAGACAAAAAGACAGTCGGACGCCAAGGTTACACGCCAAACTATCACGATGAACAAGAAGTCTTCTTGCCTTTCCTGTGCTTGAAAACTTAAATCCATTTTCCTCGCCACTCCAAAAGCATTAAACTATCCCTTTACCTTTTACACCGTCGATTGTGACATTTAATACAAGCAAGAAATGCAGCACCTACAAAGCTGTCTGAAGCAATAATCCGAGTAATTTAAGCACAAGTCTGAAAGGAAAACATTCCAGTAATTGTTTTTTATGCAGAAACCATTCATTGAGCCTCAATGTCTCATATAAAGATAAACAGTACGAAGCCAAGCTGTACTTTAAACATAGTGTGTGTCTATGCAGAGTTAATGCTGTAATAACATGGGTATAACAGTTAAGAACACAAACCTTTCATTCCTCACATACTTGGACGGAATACTGAAGGGACTGAATGAATTTTTTTGTCTTTGGAAACTTCATTCAGTGGTGCAGGAGGAACAGACAGAATGGAAAAAGCACAACAATCTCTCCACATGATCATCACTGAAATCAAGCAGACTAGAAGAAACAGACTAATTATAGACCGTTTTAGCCGTACAATAACAGTATTAGAGGGTTATAAGCTTTATAAACTGAAATATATTGTTTGTAATTTGTATGTCACCATAATGACTCTGTATACTCTGACTCTAATTGACTATTTGATGTGTGATATTTTTAATCATGTGATTATTTTCTGTATTCAAAGTAAGTATTATGACAATAATACTGTAAAAGTCCACAGCTGCTCAATCCTATGCCTAATGATGTCTTCAAGGGGTGTTACAATTAATCTTTTGCAACGATACATCAATTTTAGTTCCAAATACGACGTCAATATTTAAAGAGAAACTCATTCTTCTATTCTGACTTGTATCGGTTTGCAATGAATCGATTGAATTGTCTCGTCTTCACTCAGAAATCGGCAACGTAGTGGCTGTTCGTTTACCAGGTATTGTGAAACTGCCAAGAAACCTGCATCAGGCTTGTGAAACCCAGGGACATCTGCAATCAGGTTTGGAATCCTGCTCCATTTCCAGAATCTACATCTGTGATATATCCCGATTTTCCACTCTGTCCAACAGTAAGGAAAAAAGATTTCTCACATAACTCAGCATGAGAGGATGCACAAGAGACAGACAGAAAAGTAAAGGCAAAAAGTGGGGGTTGAGGTTATAAACTAAAGGATCGGTGAACCGGGGCAAAGGAGAGGAAAGAAACACAGGGAAGTAGGGAAGTCTTAGAAGGCCTGAGCCATGGAGGCTCAGTGAATCATTTCCTTGTGTCAGTGGGCCATATAAGCTGGAACTTTGGCCATAAATTTGGAGAGAGATCCAGGAGAAACTGCACCGGTGCTCAGATTCCAGTTCTATACTTTATCAAACATCTGCCTGTCCCCAGGGACGCTTTTCCTTTGTAAAATACAACAGACAGTATGTACGTATATATCTCAATGGCTTCCTTAGCAAGAGCCGTGACAGGTGGACACACAAGGGCTCCAACGAATTTGAGTTTGAAGTCAAACAAATTTGGGTTTCAACATATGGAGCCAATTACAAAACCCACAGGTAACCAGGAGATAGATTTGGCCATTACAGAAATAGAGATTTCTCATCAAATTCATAGTCAGGAGTCATTAGGGGTCTGAGACATGGGAATTGTGACAGGCCATTTTTGTCAGGGCCAAACTCATTTCCCTTCTCACTTACAGCCACTGGAATTGGTGTAATTCTCAGTTACAGCACTCCCATCACCCATTCAGGTTTATATTATTGGAAACACTGACACCAAGCTGAAAAACGACAAGAAAAACACACCATTTGCGGCATTAAAGCAATGATCCATCTCTAGTTCAATAAGGGAGAGACGGCAAAAACAATCAGCTTTCCTTCTCTCTCCCTCTTCCCCTCTCGCTGAACAGTGTCAACCAAAATCAGCCAAACATCTGCCATTCCTTCCCAGCAGAAGGGAAGGTCATTTGTTTCCACTCCAAAATCACTCAGTTATACAACCTCTGGATTTGTTTGGGTACATCTGCTCAGACAGGATATTACAGGATCGTACAACGCCTTCGTTTCCCAACTTGAAGCTGGTCATCGGGGCAGAAACGGACAAAGAGTAAAGGCTGCCAGTCCTATAGGTGTGAGTCTTCTGAGGATACAGATTACGACAATAAATGACAATATAGTAATCTGATCTATCCTCTTAAACTTGATGCCCTGAAACAGTGGTTCAGCATAGCGGCACCTCTCCACATGGCCAAGAACAGCATTTCCTAACAAGAAAGGACACCTGCTGCTTGCACAATAAAGTGAGATTTGGCCCAAGTTTGTGAGACTTGGAGAGAGAGAGCAACACCAAGTTTTTAAGATGGGTGGATGATCAGAAAGACTCTTCTCTAATTGGAATAAAGCAACAGCTTAGTTGAGAAAGACGAAAATCCAATATCCCAATCTGGAAAGGATTTTCGGAATATGAATTTTCTGAATATGTGACTATAAACAATAAGAAAACAAGAAACACACTGATTCAGATTCCAGATAATTGGAAAAACAACTTGTCTAAATGATCAAAGTGATGCGTCACAACATTCTTGAGCATCACTCACAGCAGCTCAGCTGTGACGCATTCAACAGAGAAATAAACAATAAACATTGTATAATATGGAGGTGGTCATACCCTAAAATATTTTAAAAGGCATGGTGCCTTTAGCTGTCTGTTACAGTAAACAGTCTTCCAGCAGCTGTAACAAGAGGACGAGATCTTTATTTGTAACATTTTGGCTGACAAGACAACTAATTCTGCTGTCTATCACAATTAAATATTTAAAAACAGAACAAATACACTTGAGTTCATAATCTGTAAGGCAACACTTAATGTCTTGAACTGTTGACTGCTATAATCTTCAGAGAGCAGCGCATTAAGGGATCTAATTGTTCTCTGGTAGACAGACGATCGTCCCAAACTCTTAAGTCTCAAGTACCACTAGTCTGGAGTAACACACTCCTTCCTTCACAGCACATTTTACCTGTGATGGAAGCTATTTATGGACTGATGATGGCCATTTAGCCAGAAATAACCCAAAAGCACCATTAACTCTGAGAAGATCCGATTCCAGAGCACAGCCAGCGTCTTCAACATATTTAATAGAGCTCATCTTCCTCTGTGAGAAGTATCATGTTGATTTTAAATGAAGGTGAACAAAAAATCTGCGTGCCTATCTGGTGTGTGTGTGTGTGTGTGTGTGTGTGTGTGTGTAGAGTGACAGTTCTGGTGGTGAGGGAAGCATTAGGCCTTTTTCACACTGGTGGCATAATGGCAGCGCCATGGCAAAGTGTCCAGAAGCTTCACACCATCAGGGATCAATCAAAAAATTTGCAAGGAGTTTACGCATTTTGTGTGCCTACCGAAAGCCTACTGCAAAATTATGTCCTGTGTGTCCTCTATCAAAGCACTGTTGACGTAACAGATCCTCTCAGTATCTATCTGTGCGGTAAAAAACACAGCCATGATATTTTATTGTTTGAACTTTGCCGTGCCCCACAGCACTGATGCCTCTAATATGAAAGACAAAGGATTGTCAAGAGTAGCAGCAGTGGTGGTGGCTGCGGCAGCGGCGGTGCAGCTGAGCCACATGAGCACAGCTACACTGCCCCCTGAAACAGGCGTCCCTGTCCAGAGAGTTATATGAAGCAAATCCTTCCATTGCAGAACAAGTATGTCTGATTACTTTCACACTGCGGTGTGTAATGCGTCTGGAATTCTGTTGACTAATATGTTCAGACACTCATGCAGAGCAAGACATGCACATTCAACTTTACCATTCTGTTCATCCAGCTCATTGCCAATCTCCTGGCCCATTAGCTTCTGTCGGCTGATGACAGCTGCTAGTGCATCCAAACCTGCATCCTGAGCTGCAAAAACAAAGAACAACACAATTAATCAACTACAACTGTGACAAAGACTATAGACACGCAACAGTCATTGTGACTATTGGCACATGTATTTGCACAACGATGTACCTCAAATTAAGCAGCGACGATGTGCTTTAATGTTTTAATAAGGCAACAGTAGGGAAACCTAATGTCCTACATTTAAAATGGGGCAACCATTTGAGAAGTAAGAATGACAAGCCACACGCGAGTCATTCAGCACGCTACCCCTTTTAGTACAACTGCAGCTGAGAAGAGAAGAGAAGAGAAGAGAAGAGAAGAGAAGAGAAGAGAAGAGAGATACACTCATTGCCACAGGAATGTTTTATGACCGCAGGTTCAGGCACTGAACATTACCCAACTCCACCAGAAATCCCACTGGGGAACAGGAACCTCCATGTGGTTTGGTTTCACCGTCTTAACAGAAATCTCCAATCCCAAATTGACAATAACCAGAGCCATAATGGAGACATAGCAATGAAGTGTCACATGGAGTCAGGTGAACTGATGTCTGGGTGTTTAAGCATATGAGAGTCATGGAGGAAAAGGAAAAAGCAGGAGGGTTTATATCTACTTCATGCAAATTATAATATCATTATTATATTATTGAAATTGGCTAGAGAGGCATGTTTTTTCAATATCCAACAATGAATCATGCCCTCATTTAAAAAAAGACAGTGTAGCCAGTTCTGACAAATTGGAACGATTATTTAATTTGGATGTTTCAACTTAGTCACAAAGGCCTGGAAAACAAGACAGGAGGGATTACACTTATATTAAATCTTATTGTTGATATTTTCTTGTATGCATGTTTACACATTGAATAAACATCATGTTTTGTCTTGTTTTTATTTTAGTGAAGGCCAGTTGGCTTGCCTGCTTTCAATAATTAAAACCCAACTTATTGTAATGTCAGACCTACACCGTGGATCTGGTTTTCCTTTCATTTGTGTTGACCTGGAGGCATGTGTGGGCTGGGAATTTTTGTCAGCATGACACAATCATGAAATAAATCAAATCAACTCTGAATTAAAGCTGAAATAATTGCGGCATTTTAGTGAAATCAGAATAATCTTGGCTGTAGTAGAGTTGTGTGTGCTGACCCTCAATGATTTGTTGCTGCTGATGTTTGATCTCTCCAAAGCTCAGCCCTCTAGTCTCCTCCGATTCATTGATCAGCCAGGGATTGACTGCAGTGCCTCCATTCTCTCTGGCCATCAAAGTAGACCTGTTAAAGATCAAGTTATCAGCACGTGGTTTTATCACGAGGACAAGAAGAATATAGTCAAGATGAGTCTATATTTAACCAGCTAAGTTCGAGAACATAGCAAAATAATGCACTACAACTAGCAAACAGCAAAAGCATGTTTCAGTCTATCTATCAACATTCCTGAACACAAGTCTAAAAGGACATCATAGTCTCAAAAGTCATCATGCATCAGCGGCGTCCAGCTTTATAAATAAGCTCTTGTTGGGATACAGGCACAACACACATCTGTAACGCGCATGTTCCTTTCTCGATATTGTATGCCTTTAGGACAGCAAATAACATCACAATCCCCCTCAGATCACACGCCTTTTTGAAAAATACCAGGTTAGCTTCTGCTGCGTGTAAACAGTGCATGCTAATCTGGTGCAGGCCTCTCCTGTGGAGTTCTTGCTGCAGCACAGCTACAGACCAGAGATCTGTGCTGCACTCTTCTAGACACCGCTGTGTGGTTTACAGCTATTCTTCTGGTAATAGTTTAAAGCTGTGCCTCACACCCCGAGGCCATCTTGTGGCGATGGCTCCAGGGTCTTTATGTGAGGTCGGATGTAACCATGTCTGTTGAGTGTGAGTCGTCTGCTGGTCAAGCACAGGAGATGACCAGAGCCACATGATGACAAGAGAAAAAATAATAGTGAGAAAACGATGAGTGGATCTTGTGGTTTCACTATCCAACAAACATATTACAGCCCTTCACTAATATATTTGAAACAGAATATTTCAATTCAGAAAAACAACGTGTACAGGGGAGAGAATCCGCTGAATATTTTATGTTAGGTAAATGCAATTTCTACATAATGACAGAGGCCGGGTTTGGCCTTTCATAATATTGTTGTTGGGGTTTTTTTGTTAATTGGGAATTTATATGTTGAAAAATTTCCCAGAGATTTCTTCCTAAGATCTGTGCTGCCAACCACTCATAAATATTATATGTACTCGCAAACTCCAGTACAAACAAATTTAATGAATCCCACAAATACAGCGAACGTTCTTACGCACTGAATAAGATCAAATTCATTTGATGAATGAGACCCATTGTTTTATCTCACCTCAACACATGGATCTGATAAGGTGATGACTATTTAAAGCTGGTTTTGAAGTTGTGACTAAAGCTTATAAAACCTTGCCTTTGCCATAAGCTGATACCATCAAAAGAGAAGGTGAGACAAGGCATTCAGTCTAATCTCTTTGACATGTTTGATTACTATGTGACTGTGTGCCAGCCCGTCACTTCCTCCATGCAAGTGCCCCGTGCGTAAAGATCCAATTAACCAGCTGTGGGGAGCGCCAAAGTCAGTCAGGCACATCTCTTGGCAACAGTAGAGTGCTGCCACTGGGGCCTGAGCACCGATGTCCTAACTCTTGTGATTTGAACTACAGATCTAAGGGAACAAGCAATGGGTGATCTGAACCTTCAAATCTGGGCTCAGGGTCGTTTTTGGAAAGAGTGAAATGGAGATGCTTAGAATATATTGTTTCAGGGATATTAGAATCCCTTCTGTATCCATACCGTTATCCCTTTCCTTTGACTCGAGGTTCCCTCAAAAAAGAGCAGCTTAGATTATCCAGGCATGGCCAATCCAACCACTCCCACATTCTGTCCTCAAAGACCACACAGTGGGAATGAGTCCTACCCACAAATCCAACTTACCCACCACATATCACTATTAAAGTTAGGTCTTGCTGAGCAAAACTGTATGAGCACACGATTTCAAAGTTTTCCAAGCTAATTTATTAGTAAATGTCATTTGGGGTTTTTCTTTACAGAGGCTTTGATGTAATTGGGTGTGTGTGCCTGTACAGGCTTTCTTCTTTTCTTTTTTTTAACCAAAGAACCCAAAAGGAATGCTTGTGAAAAATTAGAGAAAGGATGAGGCATCTCCAAACTACAGACATTATACACTAATGAGGAATAGCTTCATTTTTTTAAATAGTCAAATGTATAATGATAAATAAAATGGAGATGACACCCATTCGCAAAACAGACATGAAAACTGTACAGGGTCTACAACATGACACCATTTCCTCTTCCTGTCCAAATAAATATCACCTGCTCTACACAAGCCCAGACCTTAAACAAAGTAATGACTGCCTGCTGCCCGGGTTTTCATGAGCTGTCACATCAATGTGAAATCATTCTGCGAAAAGGATATAACTTGTGGCATCCCGCACTTTGATAAGCCCTACAAGTGGGCTAAAATAAAAGCTCAGTGGAGAGTTATTAACTGTAAACTTAGTCTTCAACCCTCTTAATAAAAACCATTTTGTGTGTCTGTAAGTATGTGTGTGTGTCTGAGCGTCTGATTTCAAGTGGTGCCAAATGTGTGATCAATGGTGCGAGGTGAACCGAGCTCATAACGAAGAATTAGCAGAAAATGTTAAATGCTCTGTCAGAATGGTATACAAGCAGACTTCCTTCCGATTGATAGCACAGGGAGAGGTCAAGGCGCAGGGGTTATACCGGATGTCCAGGACTTTCACAGAGTTAGTGACCGGTGACATATCCTCAAAGCAGAGCACAGAGCCTCTGACCTCTCTGGTCAAAGACAGTTAAGAGGAAGAGGATTCATTAATTTTAATTGGACAATGACTATCAGATATGAAAACAACCTCAGAGAAAAATGACAGGTGGGGTCTTGTCAGCAGGATGTCTCTGCAACACAATTGTTATCATTGTCTGCTTATGTTGGGGAAGGTGGATACTCTCCCACAATGACAGAGATGTGCAGAGAGTAAGCGAGGAAAAATATCCAAAGAGTTTTTTGACCTATTTAAAGTAATGCAATTTCTAATTTACCTCATTCTCTTTAGTCTAGATGTGATGGGATAACATTTATCCCATGATGCATCCTGATACCTTTGGTACCTTTAAAAGTTTCATGGCAATTTAAAATAAAACTCCATTGTTTATGAAGATGGGTCAATTTGCAGTTACCAGACTGTGTGGTTTAACAACTACAGAGTTCATCGGATATTAAGAACCGCATCACAAATGTGGTTCTCACATGATGCAAATCATGGTAATTTTGCATAAAAATACTGTACTAAATTTAATACCTGGAAGTTTCTGGTTCTGTGATGTCACCCCTGAAGGTGGCATTGAGCTGCTTCTCCTTGGTGACCAGGTTATCGACAAGGTTCTGCCGCCTATCAGCTTCTGACTGCATTCTGATGAGGCCATGTTAAGGTCAGGACAATAGTGAAACGTACACAACAACAATCAGTAACAAAGTAAACATAGCAGTGCTGAAAATGATTCTGTTCTAGAATTAACCTCTATAAAAGACAAAACTTTTTTAGTGGGAACCGCTACACTACAGACCTTCACAAAACACTCCAATGCCCTCTACAGGACCAGAGTTGTCACTGCAACTCCATCCAGCCCACTGTGTTCCACCACCCCGTGTACTTTTAATATAATAATATAATATAATATAATTGGAAGAAAGGATACATGCGCCGAGATGATGAGGCCCGCAACAAACTCTCCCTGAGCTGAGCAATATTTTGTTTCAGCTTCTGCAGCGATGCCCGTAGAGTCATGTTTATCTTGAATAACAAAAGATACACACCAACTCACTTGAGTAGAGATTACAGGTGACACCACATTACCTGTGTCCATAACTGTGCACAAGCACAATACCTTTGCAGGGTTCCCCCCTGTCCTCTGTTGTCGGTTTCGTTCATGGATGTTTTCAGAGATTTCCTGAGCCAGTCGACATGTGGCGTCATAATTCTGTAACCTATAAACCAATTAATGGGACAGGCATTTCATAGTTGATCTTTGATTACAGAGACATGACAAACAGGAGCAATGGGTAACAACACAAAGGTGTCAGGAGCTGCTTGTTAGGTGAGTTTGTAAAGCCCTATGAAACACTTGATGTGACATTGGCCTACACAATGAACTTGACTATTCTGCATATACATTATTAAATTTACACCTACTGTACCCATAATAAAAATGATGTTTTCTGCTGTGATCACAACACAGACTGATATGATGAATGGTGATTGTGATGTTTCAATATACAGACCGGGAGAAGGCGTAGAGACTGAACAAAATAGTTAAGAATTGTTTTTGTTCAATAAATACATTTAGTTAAAATAGAATGCTACATTGAGATTCATGGTCCATTCTGTGTCAAGTTGGTTTCCTCCAAAGATATGCATCCTAGGTAGATTGGAATATCTAAATCAACCGTAAGTATGAATGGGAGTGTGCCAGAGTTGTCTGACATGGCATGTTTGACATGGATAAGTGGTCTAGATAATGGATAGATGGATGGATGAAGACTATCACAAGAGATCAATGCCACTGTGACGACGATAAATTATTTTGATTGGTGCATTATCGCCACATGCTGGGTTCCATTTTCTCTTGCTTATATTAGAAAATAAACAAACACTTAATTTAAACTGTGTTTGGAGGTGGAAGGAAACCCCGAGGTGTCTCTCACAGACACGGGGAGCATGAGCAAAGCAGAGAAAGGCTTAGCTAAAGGATTGGAACCCGCGACCTTCTTGCTGTCGTACCATAACGGGTTGTATTATTCTGTCCAGCCACGGTAAAGTGTGCGTTCAGCTCTCCGCTCGTTCTGTGACATTTTAGCGTTACCGCTTTCTTGCGAATGCTACGAAATGTCAATCCGAACAGCATACAGAGTGTCAGTCAAACAAGCCCCTGTTTATCAGATTAACACATAAAATGCATTTCGTAAGGAAGTTTTGAAAATGTCAGCTGATCTATTAGGCTACTATTTCAGTTAGCAAATAAGCTAACAGGATCAAGAATGCGGATGTGTAAGTTTGAAGTTAGCAATACAATAAATTTGTAATTAAGTTGAGAGTGCTTATTGTAGCCAAGAAACGGGACACTTACCAGGGATCTTGAGACATTCTGACAATGGCTACCTGAAGACAGAAAATCCACTATTGATAAACATAAGCTAATGGACAACAAACTACTTCTTGTTTGGGTCCGACGTCACTACAGCAAGCTGCGAGGGACCAAACACGCGGTACCGACGATTTAATACAATGTCTCTTTGCTTGATAGCGCCACCTCTTGACCTGGAGAGTGAACCAAGCGTGTGGCAGAAAACAAAATCTCAAATCACTGAGCTCGGCCCGTTTATCGTGGGAAACTTATTTGGATGACATTCCGGCCGGTCTGGTGTTTATCTTTTTTATGTGATGTGTAATTGCATTGTAATCTCAAGATCAGAAATGGAATCCAAATGTTTCAACTGATCTCCATCACCACAGCCCCTAGGGGGACATGGACAAAAAAAAAATCTTTTTAAGATTCACATGCTCACCAGAAAGTTCTCTGTGCTCACAACTAAGAACAGAAACAATGTTCAAACAAAAAAGGCAAATACAACAAAAGGGCCCAGATAGAGGCCAAAATGAAAAAGACAGACAAGGGGCAAAAACATAATAAGATACAGGAATGGAATAAAAGAAACAAGACACAGGTTAACTGATTCAGGCAAAAATATGGGGGAGTATATCTAGAGAGGGTGATGAGTAATGACAGACAGCTGAGCAGATGAGGGAAAATGGGGAACAGGTATCTGGAGCTGAGAAACAGAGGAGAGATTAGGGAGAACGAAAAACACACCCACGTGGAGGAGAGACAGAAAAACAAGGACAACACAGATTCATGACACCTTTAGGTTCTGGTAAATGGATTGGTAATCGAGTCCACTTCAAGGTGAAGCATTCTGGGTCATTTAAAGGATTTTGGATAAATTCAGGACATTCTCAACTTAGAATCCTGAGATCAATTACAGTAACCATTTTAATTTCCCATAAAATAGTATTTATTGTAAATTTATTGGACAACATCTTGTACAGATTTTTGGTACTTTTGGAAACTTTCATCAGAATCTAAAACAAATCTCCAGTGTTTATAAAGATGGGTCCATTGGCGGTTACCAAAGTTTGAGAGGTCAATGCTCTGTTTGTGATTTTTCTGCTTTGACTACTGCAGCATCGTGATCCCAAACCACAACCATCCAACTGTTTCAAAAACCACCGTGGCAACATCTCGAGACACCTAGGAAAAGTTTTTTTGTGTTTTTTTTCTCTGTAAATAAATAAATAAATAAACTAGAGACAACAGCTGGTGTGTTTAACCATCTAAACACACTGTGAGGCAACAAGAGAGCACACTTTGTTTACCTAATGGTACTAATAAAATGAATAATCCGCTTCACACAAGCTGCATAGGAGAAAGGTAAAGGTCTGTGTTGCAGTGTGGTATAAGTTATTCAATCTGTATGGATCAACTGTGATTGCATCAATGTCAAAACCAGCCTTGAACTGCACATATCATGAAGTCAGCTGTATTTCAGCCAAGTATTGTCCCCGACAAATCATAGAGAATGTTTGGCTCTCAACATGCATGGTGAAAATTTACTTTTTATTAATTTTATGTTATTAACACTTTATACAGAGTTGAATGAGATATTTTACAGAGTTATACATGATTCATGTAGTAGACAAATACGGTCCCATACTTGTATAATGTACAGTATATTGGAAATATAAAAGCATTTACCATTTGTCACAGCATCCAACTGACTGGAGGTATTTTTAAAGTAATCCATTCATACATTTTTCATATTTAGATGATTCATCAAACAGAAACGATGCAAAGATTATACTGCATTCAAAGGCTAAACCTGAAACTGGATTCGCCAAAAAGGATGTTTGTAATCTAAGTGTTGACTAATGCTGTTTAAATAGCCTACAATATGTACAGTCTATGATTGAGAGATTAAATTCAAAGTAAAGTGTTTACAAATCATTTGCACACAATAACATCACTTACACAAAAAAAAATAACATTGACAGTGTTGACAATGGTAGGATTAGATTTTAAAATTAAATTTTCTCAATTTTGACTTGCCTGCAGCTTGTGGAACAAAACACCAACATCCATTTCAACTGAAAGCAGGTACGACATCAGTACAACATGGCTGAGGAATGACTTTCAACTGTGGTTCATGGAGAGAGTGTTGCGCTATAATGTGTTTGTAATGACAAAAAACAGTCAAAGTTTAACAAATTCAACCTCATCATTTCATTTTATACAGTAGGTTTAGCCCTTATTGTGCCCATTTGATTTCATATAAAATGCCTAAAACACAGGGAGAATAGGAGGAGGGCATTGAAAACATAACACCAAGACAAAATATTTATATTGTTTTCTTTCATTTAAAATGGATATTATACATTGATTGTTTAAATCAACCATAATGAAAGAAGCCCAGTCTTATCTCCTGTCTCTCTTACCACTAAGTGCAGAAGAAGAAGAAGAATCGGGGGCTTTTGCCTTTATTTGGTCGTATTCTGTATTTTTTACATATGGAAATGAAATTTGATTACTGCATTTAACCCATCCATATAGGAGCAGAGGGTAACTGATTTAAGCGCCAAGGGAAGTTATCCAAGCTTCATGACGAATATGCTCATCACCTGCTGAATCATACTTCATCGCTGTTCAGGATGCAGAATTAAACTCTCTGTGTGTGTGAACGATTAGGAAAATGTTATACTTGTACTTATCACATTGTTTCATACCTAAATGGTTAAGATGGGACAGATTCATATGCAATGATATCAAAGTATATTATGATCTTACACAATTTAATTACGGTTCCTGCAACACAAAATGTTTGGTCAAAATACTCCAAAGGTCTGATGACATTACAACAGTTAGAGCCCATGTCTCCAGCAGAGTTCTCAAGCCTCTGTGTTTAGTTTATGGACTTAATGTGGAAACTACCGTGAGAAATTACATTTTCCCCATAATTATATATTAATAAGAAGTCCTTCGGTTGAAAAACAAAATATCTTGTCGGTTGAAAAACAAAATATCTTGAGTTAACATTGGTCTGCAAACTCCATCATTGTTGCTGTTTACATGTCCGTTTGTTGCTTTTAGCAGCTATCAACCAATAGTGCATATTGAATGTAGTCACATGGTAGAAATGTCCGATCAGCTAGCTGTCTACAAAACTCTTAATGCTGGACACAACTGTCCACAGCAGTCAGAATGTGTGTCTGTGTGTCTTTCCGTGTGTGTGTGTGCGTGTGTGTGTGAGTGTGAGAGAGAGAGAGACAGGACAAGATACATACATATTCTCTTGCTTTCTTAGCATATGGGTGGACTCCTATAGAAAGTCTGTTTTGGAGTCTCTCACTGTCTCTCATATGGTGACAGGGCAGGTGATAATTTTGTCCTCCAGCATGACACTGACGATGAGGAAGACGAAGTAGAGCAAGAACATGAAAAATCCCAGCAGCTTGCTCATTCTCCATTTGCAAGCAGCGATGGAGATGATGACGAAGAGAAGCATAATGAAGAGGAGGACGATGGCACAGAAGAGACCATTGCTGCTCACCTGTACTGGTTTAAAGTCATTGATGATGTTGTAGAGGAGCCATGGGAATGGCAAACTGATGGGGACATGGAAAAAGAGAAGAAGGGATAAAAGAAGAGAGTTGCTTCGATTGAATATCAGTAGCGAAAAGACTGACAAAATATAAGAAGACAAAACAACCAAATTAATAAACCAAAATTGTAAAAAGGACGGAGTAGAAGTCTGAGATTAAGGTTGGAAGTCCAATCATTTCTCAGAATGTTTTTTTTTCACTTGACCCTCATCCTTTTTATAGAGGGAGAAATGATGACTGATGGATAACATTTTAGCAGTGGTGTGGATTTGAGGTTGAATTTTGATATGGAATAGAAATATTACACTACTTATTGTCAAATATATATCTTAACAACTTTTATTACATCTAATGTAGCATTCTGTGATTCAAACAGGGATGTACAGTCCTTTGTTTTTTCTGTCCTGTGCCTCCTGTAATACTCGGCTCCAAGACTTCCTCTTTCCTGTTATTTGCTCCACTCACCCCACTGTGATGTCAAAGATATTGGAGCCCACGGAGCTGGACACGGCCATGTCACCCAGACCTTTGCGGGCTACAATCACACTGGTGATCAAGTCAGGAATTGAAGTGCCAGCAGCTAATATGGTCAAACCCATGATCTCCTCTGTGATCCAGAACGTTTCTCCAACCTGAAAGATAGAGAAGTGAACAGGTGGCTTGATGCTTTGCACAATGTGGATGTCAAATGTCAGAGAATGCATAGGTTTAACAATGAATTGATTTGGATTGTTGTTAACTCAATAAAGTGTCCAAAAATCTTTCATTTGTATATTTTTTCACAATGTGAGAGCTAATTTGCAAACGCTATTATAGTTTAAGTTTGTTGCCTTTCAAGTAACATAAATGAACTTGGTGTTCTGTTAAAATGAAATTTTTCTTTTCTGCCTTCTATATAGCAAAAAGAAGCAAATGCGATTGAACTGTAGAGGTTAAAATGAGCAATAATGACTTTGGTAGAAGTGGCTGATCTGAGCAAGACTCGTGTGGTGCAGATTAAGAGCTACAGGTTGATCTGGCTGTAGATCTAGTCAGATTAGCTAGGATTAGCTACTGCGGTCACACATTCAGTGCCCTGATTCCTGCACACTGTGTATAGGATGGCCTTAGGGGGAGAGAAAATGAAATAATAGAATATAATAGTGTGTGTGTTTGTGTGTATATGGGTACCTGGTGGGCCCACCACACCATCAGATAGGAGAAGAAAGCGATCCACCAGATGGACCCAAGAAATGTGATGGGGAAGAATTTTGTTGAGGTCTGGGAGAAGAAATAACATTTAGTCGGTCAGCTGATTAATCAACCAACCAATCATCCATCAAATAGTAAATCTTTCTTCCAACTTAAGAATCTACTGATGAATATGTTTACTGTGTATATTTTGTGTATGACGTGTATGTCTGTGGTATCATTTGTATTTAAAGGTACAGTCTGTGAGCCAAAGGCAAGCTAACATCTTGTCCCACCACTATAAAACAGATAAATACTAAGATGCATGTCTGTGTGTGTTTGTGTGCGTGTGTGTGTGTGTGTGTGTGTGTGTGTGTCTGTTCACCTCTCTCCTGACATCAGGCAGTGTGAGCCAGAGGGGAAGAACGATGGGCAGAATGAAGAGGTAGGTGAGCCGCTTCCTGTTGGTGTCAGGCCAGGCCAGGCTCAAAGGCTGATCTTCATCATCATCCTCATCAACATCCTAAGGAAGAGTTCAGAGGGTTGGCAGAGAAGAAGAGAAGATGCAAAAAAGCAGGGTATAGATTATAATATTAAATATAAACACAGTCGTGGCAGCATTAAATATGTAGCCCTGCACATAAACATTTATTCATTTTCATGATGTTAATTGGCTATAATCAATTACATTACAGTAACCCTAACTTTTAAGATTTAACTTCCTTTAATATTTAATATTATCTTTGTTTGAGATGTTTTGGACATCGTTTTATACCGATTTTTAGCATCAACGCATCACACATAATAACAAAATAAAACCCAAAATCTGTACCTCGACTCCCCCCGCAGCACCGTTCATGGGTGGGGTGACCTCCACTGCAACGTTTGTATTATTGGGAATATTTCTATCAGCTGGGAACAAAAAGAACAGAGGGCAAAAGAGCAAAAAGAGCACAAAATTGTTACTATAAAAGCATGGCCTTAATTGCAACAATTAAAATATATTCAAAATTATGAGAAACGTGGCCGTTTTCATTGGACAAAATTCACCAGTTTGAAATATAACATTAGGAAGATTACCTAAAATCTCACCTGAAAGTGTTTTTACATTACTGAGTGGCAGATATCACTCACAATTAAATACTCACCTAAGCCGTTGGCATTGATAGCCCCATCTTTACACTTCTGCTTGGCCATTTTGTGAAGAATTGATGCTTTCTCCCTGAATTGTTCTGAAACAAAGGACAAAAAGTTCCTATGTTCCAATCTGAGCTCCTGCTGCTCTGAAGTTTTTTTTTTTTTTAATATTCTACAGGTGAAAATTCTGAAAGTACTCGTGGCTACAAACTCGGCATAATCACTTACTGAGAGTGGTCAAATGAATGGAAACAATGGAAAATCATGAAGAAAAGCTTTCGTTTCACTTTTTGGGTGAGATTCTAATGATGCAACCATGACCAAAATATCTACTTATAAGATACTCTCCCTCCCTGTATTGCAAAGTGTGTGTGTAAGGACTCCTACCATCTCCACTCAGGGGGTCCAGTGTATGTATCATAAGCTGGAAGATGCTGTTTCTCATCAGGGTGTTGTGTAGAGAGGCACAGCTGCCCTCCCTTTGCAGTCGGGGTTTGGCCTGTAAAATCATATGCACACAGACACACAGACACATTTTGGATACAAATATGGAAATGTACTTATTTTGCATTTCAGCTTATAAGGATCAGTCGTGTTAATTAGTTCCTAAGATCTAATAAGCATATTATTAAAAACCAGAGGCAAGTGTTACATTACATTTGTACTAAGGTGATTTGTTCAGAGGACATTTGAGATGTTCTCAATTGGTCTCCACTATAATCTTCTCAGTGCAGTGTTATAAGTACATCCCTGATGGTTCTTCTTTGGTTTGTCTCCAGTAATCGAAAGGGGACCCTAAGAAAGAGGGTGTCTGCATACCACCATGTCTCCAACAAACTTGCACATTCATAAAAAAAACAACAACTCACCATCAGTTTGTTCTCGTCTTCTCCACCTCCAGTTGCCTTGAAGGAAAACACAGACAGAATCCGTATGTATATACAGTAAATGTCTCAGTAAAAGAATAGTAGGGGAAACACAAAACCACAAACCACAAAGTGTACTATACGATGCAATCCAATATAGTACCCACGAATACATTCAAACTTTGGTAATGTGGAGATTGTGTTGGAGCTGTCAAAAAGCATTTTGGATAGTCTGTTTTCTGAGGTTGTAGATTGAGTTGGTTTCGTATTGGATTGCATTTGTGCAACTTGGTATCTATTAACTGTTTATTTTGTTATAGAAAAACCAATCAATTAATTTGACAATGTAGTTGAAGAATTCAGTTCAATACGTTAACCAATAAGCAGCACCCTATCATGTTAAGGTGATAGATAAACTAAACTGGATCAAAAATCTTCCTTTCAGTTCTTCATATGTGAAATAATCAAAAAAAGACTCGTTGAGTAATTACATGGATTTACAGGTGGCTCGTAGACATTTACTACCTTCTTTACACAGTTTCTAAATCATTTAATTAGGAAATATTTCTTATTGCACAGGATGACGGGGATAGTTAGGAGAGATAATGTGAGCACCATTCAAATCCAGATAGAAAATGGAAAGCAGATTGATGCAAAATATTGATTCAAAAACTGCGACCCCTTCTGATTTTAGGGAGAAAAGAAATATGGCGACCAGCTCACACACACTGCTTGTTCTAATATGAAAAAGCTCCCGGTTGCCCAAGGAAGACTATGGTGTAGAGTTTTCCTCTGGGACCCAAGGAAACCATGAAGATAAAAGCTTGTTACAGCTTTACGGCATTACAGCAAATCTGTGTCTTGATTTTCCTGTTTTCAGAACCCATTAATATATTCAAATCGTAGTTTCTTAGACCATGTGCGACATCACCTCTCCCTCCTTCCCTCTTCTTCCCATGTCACATGGGATGGAGTAACAATGCCAGAATTCTTGGGATTTGTTTCAACACCAACACGAGGATAGTTACACATGGGACAATTCACACTAATCTGAACCCCGGCCATTTCTTCAGAGGACATATACAGCACAGTGGTGTCCATCAACGGAAACACACAGACACACACTGGTCCACTGGTTGAGAGAGATAGAGAGTTTGGCAGTGTTCCGCAGTGTTAATGTCAGTGGTGGGGTGTAAGAGTTGACTGTTGACAACAGAGAACGAAAAGTATATGGGTTGATATTTCTGAACAGAGGCACAGTACATATGCTAAAATTCAGACCACATTATGATCATTTGAACACTTGCAATAGTTTAAGTAAGACCTTAATCAGGCTACGCTTAGTCGGGCTAAAGAGTCGATTCTGACTTAAAACGGACATTGAGAGTTTTCACAACAATTTGCCGCACTTTCTGATACAATACATTTGGCAATGGTAATGTCCAGCATTAACATTTATCTCTGCTGTTGCTTGGATACTGTACAACATAACTTGCAAGAAATTCATATCATGAAATATTTAGATGACCTAGGGGCTGAAAATGTGGTGGCGAGAGTCCAATGGATATGAGTGTGTGGCCTACATGTAGGCTACTTTTGAACAAAGCTCACGTAAATGTCTTGGTTTGGTCTCGTGTCCTAGCTGGACTAATATCTGCATATCAATGAAGCTGGTGAGCAGTGCAATACATTTTATTTTATGATGTCAAACACTGAAATCAACACTTTACAGAGCCCCAATAGGTCAAGGTTCTACAACACCTTTGTGTTTTCCAAAAATTGTCTTCTGATTCATATTTTTTCTCCGTTTTCTAACAAAATCACTAAGAAACACAGTTGTGTAATAACGATAATCATTTTGACCTGCAGGCATATGGCCTATGGCTTCATATGTGAAAAAAGTGCCTTTTCAGCAACTGTTCTCTACATTGGGATTGGGATTATCTAACCAGAAATAACTCGTTTCCATTCTTTTCATACACTATTTTCATACTGAAAAAATCAATGAGGAATTCAGTGAAACAGAGAAGAAAAAAATGTGTTCTTCAAATGTAAACAAAAGGTTACTCTGCAACAAGTAAATGTTTCTTCAATGGTCATAAGCAGAACAACCAACCAGCCTTTCAAGGATTCATTGAGCAACTCACTAAATCACCAAATACTCACTTGATTTATGTCATAATTGTGAGGATGGCTCAAATTAAATGGTCATAAATAGCTGATTGCTCCTTATTATGTAAAAGAAAACCAAATCTCAAGACGATCCATGGATTTATGACGACCCCTCTCTGACGTACGTTCTCTTCAGAAAAGATGACTATGATATGGTCTCCAAAATGTTGCTGCATATGGATTTGTCTGAAATATTTAAATCCAAGCAGGAAGTCGGGTTAACCTGGAGTTCAACTGGGACTTTTCCTTTTTCTGACATTCTTGCACTTCTGAGGAATTATTACACTCCCTAAATTATGTAGCAGAGTGTGAATTATGTTGACTTTTTTTTGTACAAATTTAACAGACGTATAACATTTCTAGCACATTAATAGCTGCGTAAACATTATAGAAAACAAATAAAAGCTCATCATAATTAAATTTTCTGGAGAAGTCGTGATTTAAAAATCCTAAAATTCCATTCTGTAAGTTTTTAAGATTTGGTATTTTTACTTCCACTTTAAATTCTCCAGATGTGTTGGGTTCCATTTTATAAAACTCTCCTTTTGTGCCTCCCTTCAACCCTTTGCTGGTCACTTTGTTAAGATGTAATTAAAATTTTGATCTAACACAGATATTATTTGTAAATTAAGCATGAATACCCTCAGGTTGTAATGAGATGACTCGAAAGTTCTTTTTTCAAGAACAACTAAGTTCGAGTTAGCCTTTCAATAGTAAGTCAACTTTTTCAAACATTTTGGAGATTATACGAAACATTTTTATTAACAGATTAAAACGCTTTCACCTAGTATCCCTGGTTCCTGTGAGTAACTTAAAATACAACATGAAAACAAACATGAAACCTGCTAGATTGGGGCTCACGTAGGACAATAATGGACATCCCTGATATAGAAAAAAAATGTATGGAGTTTTGGAACTGCACTCTGAATCTCTAAGAATCCATGAAATGCTGACAAAGTTCTACATTCTGTAGATGTATTTTTCTGCACTTATGAAGAATCAATCCCATCACGTGATGACATCTCTTTCGATAATTACAAACTAGGAACCCATAAATAATTGAGTGTACCACATAGAAAAGATACAAAACGTATAACAAATAATCTAAATAATAGAATAATTTTGAGTTATAATAAAGATTAGTTATTAAATCTTATTTTCTCTTTATTATTGATGTTCCTTTAAAGCATTTTGGTATCTTTGGTATCAAGTTGAAGTCTCCTCCTGATATTCCAGTTCAGTGGTGTCATCTTCAACCGAGGAAATTAAAACTAATCACTCCTTCATCATCATCATCATCATCATCATCATCATCATTACCATCACCATTGTCACACCATCTTTTCTACCACAACCACCTCTCTCTCTCTCTCTCCTCTGCCCTCCGAGCCGTGGGACTAAGCCAGGATTAATCTGTAGAGATCACCACTTCTAGAAGGAGAATTTTAAAGCCTGCGTGTGAAGTGTCGCTGCAACCTTCACAGGTCACCATGCCGTTAACATCTCTGCCTTTACCAGAACATCCACAGTGCTCTTAGTGTTTCTCAGTCATAGTTATGAATAGTTTCCTCTCGCTTTGCTCAAAGGCACTTAAACTGTTACTGTATTTAAGGGAATATTAGAACAATGTTAATTTCTTTTCTGGGTGAATGGAGGAAAATTAACAAAGATAAGCCACATAGCGAGGTTACATTTTACAAAACATCGTTTCAATAAATTTATCAACAACATTAAGTAGAAAAAGAACATCGGTGCTACTGAGCAGAATTGTAATGAATGACAAACGAGGGGGAAATACAGGATACCTAGTGATAGCTAATCTTCCTTTTCCATTCACATGGATGATGGATAATGTGGTGCACTAAACCACAATCCAGACCAGAGGGTGATCTATGAAAAAAATGTTTAATAATTTTTACAAAACAGCTTGAAAAGACACTGAGGTGAGCGCCTGTATACAGACTGCAGACTGTATGTTTGCTGCCGTCACAGCAGGTAAGCAGTTGATAAGGGGATCAGAGAGGATTGCCGTTTTAAGAACCAACAGCAGGCAAACCAGAAATCATCTCACTTTCTCTCCTGCACATCAGCACTGTACACACGGTCTGCTGTGTAAAATAATCTGAAAGAAACTCCGTTACCGGCTCTGACCAACACAAAAAACACATATGAAATCACATCATTTCATCCATCGACCTGCTACTGATTCCTGCTCACGCATGGAGCATCTGTCTATTATTAGTGGAACTAATTGGATTGGAAAGCATTAACCTCAAGGATTATTCAGCAACTCCTGACACATGAGGGCAAGACAGTTGGACATTGAGTTCTGGAGGACAAAAAGGGAAAAGCTGTTCTTGGTTGTAAGTAAGGTGAAATAGATTAAATAAAAAGACAATGGAATCAACTCAGGTGGCTCAAATTTAAGATTTGCAGTTCATGCAGACTAGATAACTGAAGTGGAACAGACAAATGGGTCGGAATCAAATCATCAAAAATCCAAGGGAGGAGAGAAAGAGAGAGCCAAAATACTGACGAACAAACTAAACGAGTACACTCTCATTCATGTTGTAAGTGTACGAACTAACACAATTGGAATCCCAATATAGAATAAATTCTTGTGTGTTCAATTCAAATACATCAAAAACCTCCTGATAGTAATGACCAGTGGTTCTCAAACTGCTGTACTATTACCACTGATTGTCCCTGGAGTGTTAACTTCTACCACAACAGATGACATTGGAAATCTAATCATTTAAGATCTGTGGTACTTATGTTACTGTGGCTAATTGCTAGCTAATACACGTCTTTACAGAAGTAATCTGAGATGTTTTTGCAGCCTTAAGATGTCTCTTTGACTGGGACACCAATGTCCTTGAAGGACTGAACTGTTTTATTACTGATCATTTTGTGTAGGCAGCTTTGTTGGTATTGGTTTGCTCACAAGTGGCACTTTGACTAGAAGATCAAGGGGAACATCTTCTAATCAAATACAACAAACATTAGATGCAAGGAATTGACATCAGAAAGATTCGGTGAGCTCAAACTATTTTTTCCACCATCTCGCGCTGGCTGGAGCACAGGAACTGACTCGGTGCAAAGCATTGCCAGGTATTAAATGTATAAATAAGTCAATGACTTTGAGCAGCATATGTGGCACTGCACTGTATACCCCCCTGAAGAACTGCTGATGGGTGATGCCAGTCTAGGCTATGGGCTCGTTGCTCTAAGTTCACCTGAGCACCGTATGAGATTACAACATCGGAGAGCAACAGATCTGACTCCAACTGCACACAGACAGAGACAAGATACAAAAGATGAAAAAATAAATATGTGAACAAAAAGTGCACGTGTGAGTAATCATTTCCTGTCGCTTTTGTTAGGGGGATTATATGCTTGAGTGATGCCCTTATATTCTCTTTAAGTGTGATCTTTATGGTGGGTGATTGGTTATGATTCTTAGTTAGTTAGTTGTATAACATAGTATACAGGTAAATGTTTATATCTAATCTTTGTTGTGGTGAAAAACAAACACCCATGAGTGATTTGTATTAATAATGTGTACCAGAAGACAATCCGTTGTGGAGGCTGTGGAGTCAAGAGACCCTGCCTGCTTTTCCCAAATTAAGAGCTAAAGAAGGTAAAGAGATGGTGGTGATTGCTGCATGGACTCCTTGTCTAATTTCCCAATTTATTCTGCTTTTGTTTCCATTTTAACCCGGCTTCAGAAACCCGTCTCAAACTTGTAGTTCCAATACGTAAGTCAGCATAAACTGATCTACTTCAGATGACGCAACACTGTTTAACACGCTGTGGGATTCGTGGAGGATTAGTGTTCATGGGAACGAGTCATGTTAGACATTAGCTCATAATTGTAATATTTAATTTTGTCGGAGGATCATAGGTTTAATAACATATCTGCCATAGTGGATGAGCCAGGTTCTTTGGATATTCTCTCTGGAGATTCTACTATTACACGGTAATATCCTTGCTGGAGTCTTGTGTTGGTTTCTAAAATTATCTCTGTTCCTAGACTTAGTCAGCACCAAGAGACTCTGTTCTGGCTTCGTGTCTGGTATTGTCTGAGCAGCACACGTTAGAGGTCAAGTTAAATCTTGTTCTGATTAAACCCAATCACTCTCTGGTGTTCTCAGAATAGGAGCTCGTCTGTTCTTTGGGTCAGTGCCCAGTTACCTGTGTGAACTTACTGATTGTGAAAGGAAAACGCTTTCCTGGGCTCAGTTATAAACCAGTTGCCTAGATCTCAGCCAAGAGCCAAAGAGAAGGCCAAAGTCAAATGTTTTGTGTGTCCGAAAAATGGTCTGCTTCAACCACATTTCAAATTTATGCCTGATACCTCACATTTACTGCTACAAGTACAAGAAATGCGTTTCTCGTGTTTTGGACATTCCGGGCCTTACGAGGCATTTGCATCATTATTATTCTTTTTCCAATGCATGCTCACTCAGTACATAAGGATGAAACACCATACAGCATGCTGAGGGAAGGATCAATGCAGTGATCAGTGAGTGAGGGAGTGAGTGGATTAATGCATGGACGGATCCATCTGCTGGGGGAACATATTCACAGTGCTTCAGCTAGATTTGGCCTGAAAGAAACATGCCTTGAGCAGAAAGTGAGAGGTTTTAAACGATGGGCAGGCACACGGAAGTGTATGTCTGGATGGCTAGATGGAGACACAGCTCACCTTTGGTGCAGACTCCAGCTCGTCCACCTGGTTGCTACCCAGCGAGCGCTTCATGAGAACTTCGAATTTGGCATTGAACTTCATGAAGGTCACGTAGCAGGTGTAGCACAACAACAGACCTATACTTTCCCCCACGGTGATTTGGTTATCCAGAAAGAAATAGATGAGCATGAGTAAGCCAATGATGTAGAAGGAGACGTCTCTGAACAGAGGCCACCAGGTGAGATTCAGCACCTCCTTGGAGAACAGGGCGCACATCCCAATCACAAAGAGGATGTTGAAGACGGCCGAGCCCACAATGGTCCCGATACCTACATTGCTGTGGGAAATAAAGACTCCTATGACAGAGGTGAAGAGCTCAGGGGCCGAGCCACCTGCTGCCATGAAGGTAGCTCCTGCTACGTCGTCAGAGATGTCCAGCTTCTCCGTGATGACAGTTAGCGCTGGTACAAAGAACTCATCGCAGACGATGGCTAAGGCGATGAACATGTACAACATGCCAAACATATGAAATGCCACATAGCCCTCACGCCTCTCCTCTATGCTGAAGTAGTCTGTTGGATAGTCACCATGATTCATTTCCACTGAAGATGAGGCCATGGCCACTGGTGTGTCCTCTCTGGGGGTTGACAGGTTGTGGTACTGGAGTAGAGTTCTTTGGGGCACCGTTCCCTCTGCTGAGCCCTCAGCAAATGATTGCTGTCCTGCCATTGTGGCTAACGTCAAGGCACTCCATGAACCCACTGTGCAGACCACCGCCAGGCTGATGATGAAGCCTGCAATCCGTCCGGGCCGTAGCTTTCTCTTGACGTGCTGATAATGGTGCTTTTCGAAGCTGCTATGAGGGCCCAGAAGAGGAGCATAGCTGGAGATGAAGGAGGCCTGGTGAGAAGCCATGATGTCACCATGGTGACGTCTTAAAGGTGGCAGTAATTCCATCTTATGTTGCAGGTACTCAGGGAGAGTGGAAATGACAGGAATCCCCCCCAAAGCTGAGCTGGTGGTGTTGATGATATGGGGCGGCTCACCGATTTGTTTGCATGTTGCTTCCTGGTCTAAACACAACAAAAGACCGACGGTCTGATTCCAGGATCCAGCCCATTCAAAGGCATCCTCATATTACTCACTGAAAGACAGACACAAGAAGGAACAAATCTGTTACTTTCTTACTAATGATAATAGAAACAAAGCCAAATTTCATTACAGTAACTGTAAAATCTAACTGTAACTGTATCAGGAATAAAAGAACGGAAACATATGCAAAATAGACATAAACCTACTCTGAGGCCCCCTTTAATCACAACATTCAGCATTAATGTTTTTTTCTCAGCATTTCAGCTTCAGGAATACCAAAAAACTGAACAATATGCCAAAATTATACATTTGAAAATACTGAAAATTCTTCTTTCCTTTGGGCACATTGTTTACAGATTACACTATTGATCTCACCTATACTGACATCTAAATGAAATCTACTCTCAACACAGATTTAAGATAGATGGAATCCACAAAAACTTTTTTAATGCAATGTTATAAAGCTGAGATGAAATAAAAAATTCAGTCCAGTCTGTGACTGATTAAACTACCAACAAAAATTGAATCAAATCTGCAATTGCAATATTTGTGAGTTACTGAGTTACAACAGTTATATTGTTTCTTTTTGGAAAGCCTGGAATTTACACATGTGAAATTGTTGCTATAATGCTGAATTGGTCTGGATATTCAGAAATATTATTAGGTGCAGCAATAAATGTCCTTTTTTAGCTACTTGTTCTTATGTTGAGAACCTGGAGGGAACCTTCCACCTGACATTAGTGAAAGCTCATTAGGAAGCTATTTAATCCCTGAGCAGATATACATAGATTATCTTCAGACTCTGTGCTCCGATGCCACTGTAAAGTCAAAAATTACACAGAAGTAAAACAAACACTGAGCTCATTTGAATTTGTTTTCCACTGAAATTCAGTCACAAAAGTCCTGAAAAGTGAAGTCTTTGCTAGCAAACACATACACAACAACTGCACAAAACAATCCGAGGCTTTCAAATCCAGCTCAGATTTGAATGTTCTATAATCTATCTTCATTTCTTTAAGATCTTTGAATGAACAAATCCCATAGTTTGGTAAACGAGTATCTTTTTTTCATACCACGCATACAGGGAATCCAGCAGCCAGCAGTCCAGAGTCAGTGAATATCATGGAAACGGGAGTCCTGGTGTAGGAGGTCCTGATGGTTTAATCTGAAGGTCCTAACAGTAAATCCTCACTCAGATCTTCCTCCCTGAGCATAGGTGGAGCTCCAAGACGGCAGGTTAGACGACAACGACCAAGAGCTCCTCCCCACTTCCCTCCCGTCTTTGACAATTGCTCCTAAACCCCTCACACCTCTCTTTGATTCTATCATTCTAATTCTTTCAAATCTTTTCTCTTTTCATGCCGCTGTCAAAAATCAGTGCTAGAATTATTTCAGTTACTTTCTTCTGTCTCTGTCAATTTCTCGTCGCCCTTCAGATATCTGAGTTGTCTCACAATAAGCTTATAGCTCGATGGGCAGAAACCTATCGTGTCATCAGATCACAGCACAAAGTCTGACACCTGAGAAAATGACTGTGATCGCAGGCCACACTGTTGGTGGTTTGCATGATGTTTCCAGAATGTTGAGCTGAACTGATTTGGTTGTGGTGCTGCACATTTTTGTTTTATAATCCTTTGGTACTGTCTTCCAATTCAGAGACCTCAACAAGAACTTGCACTATGATATTTTTTCACTTTTACCCTTCAAAATTCACATTCGCAAAATTTGCAAAGCTTGCATGCTGGAAGTGACATCATCAGTTTCTGCAGTCTGTCCTTCGTGTCTGTAAATTGATTTGGATTCAGCCCCTGCTCTTTAACAGATAATCCCTTGATTTCTAGCATAACAATAAAGCCAAAAAAACCCTTACACTGTGCCAACAACAGATTACAAGATATAACATGGCATGTTGAAAGTGGGTAAGGGTGTGTGTGTGTGTGTGTGTGTCAGGTCAGGTGTTACACGTGAGAACTCTAAGCCTCAGTAGCCACCTAAAGGTGAGCCCAAGTTATCTGACCTATTCTGTAACACATCGCCCTTAATAGCTTCCTTTCTCTCTCTCTCTCTCTCTCTTTCTGTATGTGTGTGTGTGTGTGTGTGTGTGTGTGTGTGTGTGAGAGTCAGTGAGAGAGAGAGAGAGCATGTTATGAGTGTGTTATGTCATACCTGGTGACGTAAATGTGATTCCAGCATGATTTTTACTTTCTCACCCTCAGCAAGAAAAACAATGTAGATTTTGGCGATCAAACTGTAATAGCACCATCTTTATGAATATATATAAAAATATATTTATATTCACTTATGACTGGAATAACCCCACTTCCCTTACAATGGAGCGGACGCATTCTCAGACTAATGGTGCATTATTTTATGCACATTTCAATTTCATTTGAAAAATCGTTAATGTATTGACTTAGTGAGAGTACATGGCTTCATTCAGAAGCATCATTATTTCAGCGTGTAGGATTATGACACATCTTCATAATTCATAATACTCACGCTTTGGTTTGTATTTTTTCGGGTCCTTGTAACTGAAGGTTAGAGACTAGATTTACTTGGAACATTCTTATCATTTTTACTTGGGTCTTCTCCCAACAAATGTTTAGATCAACTGCTACCGTACTGTGTAACACGTCATGTCCCAAAAATACAATTGCAGTATTTGGTAGTTCTTTCTAGATGGTTCAGAGTTTGACATCTTCCTAATCTTGGATAAGGAACATTATTTATTACAGATTAAAACAATACACTTAGTTTCTGTGTTGGTTTTTTTATCCTCTTAGGACGGACAACTAAGTGTAGTAGAAGTTTATTAC
Source organism: Brotula barbata (assembly GCA_900303265.1). Taxonomy (NCBI): domain Eukaryota; kingdom Metazoa; phylum Chordata; class Actinopteri; order Ophidiiformes; family Ophidiidae; genus Brotula; species Brotula barbata. The sequence goes on along the minus strand of OMNV01010816.1, from coordinate 125,550 downwards.
AGCAAATTGGCAACAATCACCCCCATAATTCCATGCAAAACACGACAGCTATAGCTAGCGGCATTTTGTTTGTTTGTTTAGCAAAACTGTGTAACTGAGCTAATCTTCTTAACAATTCATTATATGTCACTAAAGGTTGGGTTTGTTTTCCCAGGAATGTCAGGTCGTACCTGATTTATGATGAATCCCATGCGAAAAACTAAAAATCAGTCCATTTACCTCTAATACTTTTAAAATTACTAATAAAAGCACTATAAAAACCAGATTTTTTTTACACATAAGTTAAGGATTATCACTTTCTTGATGTACCCAGATCCTTTTTGAACTCAACCAAAAAGTTTAATTTATGCAAAACAACATTCATGTCACTTGCTGCATCTGAAAATATTTAGCCCGTGTAATTCCACGCTATGCCATGTCCTGAGGTGTCTCCTAGTATGTGACCTAAGTAAGGATTGTGTATTTGGGCCATATGTGCTATATTAGGCGCTATATATAGGCCTCATAAAGCTAAACGTGTTACATAAGAAAACCAAGGATTGTGTCCTGGAGTACTTGAAATAAAAATAAATCTCTTGTCATGCAGACGAAACACTGTGAGACCTTTGATTGTTTTTCCATTACAAAAAAAATCTTTTATAGAAAGTAACTAAGTATGAGTCTGAGTGGTTGGTTTGGCCTATTTAGCACAGAAACACAAATAGGATCCAAAAACCTTCATTTTTCAGCACAAATTACTATTAATGTACTTTATACTTAATATTTAAAAAAGATCTCCCAAAAAACACCTCCATTGACGTACCAGTGAAAAGAGAAGGAGATTCATGGTTCAATTCATGTGAAGCTGTGTGAAGCCTGGATCAGCTGCAGCTTATTGCCTAAAGCTGCGACCTGAAATAGCTGCTGGGTTTTCTGAGCTATTAGAGTCAGACAGACACTTTATCTGTGATGAGGGACAGAGCAGGGACATGACATCTGTCTAAAGACGCTAAGAATAGATTAGAATGGGATACAAACATTGAGCTTCTTCAAAGTTTCCTGCTCTTAAATTCAAACACTACACCCCATCTAACATTGTTGATTCATTGGACTGAATGATGTTTACTAAAGTTTTCATCTTAATAAGAGCTCTAGATATTACCCAGAAAACTCAAGACTCAGTTCAGAGGGACAACTGAAATCCTCTGATCCTCAGCAATTAATTCAGCGCCTTGCTCAAAAGCATGTCCATACAATGAAGAACCAACAACCAGCATTCATCTCAACTAAAAAACAAGGATTGTTGTATTTTTTTTCCTTCTCCAAAATGATCAGAGGAATACAAAAAAAATCCACAACAGCTCCATCTAGCGTTTCAAAGGTAAAATTACCCTGGGGTTGGCACTGATGCCTCACAGCAAGAAGGTCTTAAGTTCCAGTCCTGGGGTCAACCACCATGTATGCGGGTTTCCCCCCATCCACAAACACCTGAGCATTAGGCTAATTTTTGTGACTGCACCACAGCATATTAACATCCAGCCTTTGCATTTTAACTGTACAAATGAACAAAATCTCTCTCCTAGAGTTCGATTTTCCATTTTAAGATTTTCACACAACCACATTTTCAAGATCAGACTACAGTAGAGTCTGAATGCAGACATCCGGCAGTGATTAAGTCATCATCTTCTCCTTGCCGTAATCCGATTTAATTCATCTAGCTTGAAAGTGACAAACGAGTTATCCTAAGTTCACTCTGTTTTTCTGCGTCGAGTGCCTTCAGAATGTATGAGACCCCTTCACCTATTTCACATTTTGTTAAAACCCTCTTCTAAAATGGTTTCATTTAATTCATTACACACAATAGCGTATAAGGACAAAGTGAAAACAGAATAATTTTAGAGTATTTTGCTAATTTATTATACAGGATATTCATATATATATATGAATCAAACCTGGTGTTTGGTGTTCTTTTTCCCAGCAGTCATTCTCACAGTAAATAGTGATGAAAGCAGGACAAACACAGGTGTTAGCAATGACATTAATTAGGGTTCCATTCCATGTAGGTTGAAGACAGCCTGGTTCCTGCTATTGATCAGGTGCAAAGGGAGGTCGCACCAGATACTTTAGACACTTTAGCCTGTAGAAGTTGTTCTTTTCTGATTTTTAATACTGCATACACATTTCCTGTATTTTCTGGTTGTATTCTAATAAAGAGAAACAACAAATCTTTTTGACTTTTGCACATTACAGTTTATACAGTATATATCATATTTATGAAGGCATCATTACTCCGTACCTTTAGCAGTGCTTATAACGTCCAGTGTTCGTGGATTTGACATCACAGGCTTGGCACACTTGGATTTTAAACCAGTTGAGATCAACTTTATAGATCAGATGCTCTCGTGCTGTAAAACGAGCACAACATTTGAGTCTGAGGAAACCTCATGCGGCTGACCTCAGACGTTTGCTCATTTTAACTTAAAAATGATGCATGTGGGCACATCGATTTGCACAGAGGCTCTGCAGCAAGTAAACTGTTTTATGTGTCAAGCTGCAAAAAGACAAAAACATCAAAAGAGGAAAACAGATGGGAAACAATTTATTTGGTTCCATCATTGCTTCTTAACTGAGTTCCATGTCAATATTTATTTGTCTATTACTGTCCTTTATTCCAACAGTTTGATTTAATTGAGGCACATATTAGAGGAAGAGTCCGGTGACAGAGCGTGTGACTTCTGAATACCTGGTAAACATACTTTTTCATCAGACCATCGGTTCAAATACTGCAAGATATTCACAACATCGACACAATTGACACCAAGAGGCCATCTAACATCCACATTAACCCTGACCGCAGTATGAGAACAAACACTGACCGTTCTACAAATAAGGTCATGTTCTCTTTATTATCTAGTTCGATGACAGGCAGCTTTTTCACCTCTCCACCTCTCTGTGGTCATTTCCTTAGCTTTGGCTTGTGCACTGAGCTGCACTAATGTTTATCACAGAGAGCTGACAGTAACTTCATCAAAGAAAAAAAAATGAAATGTTGATTGGTTTAGCACATGAAATAAGTGGAGGGCAGAGGTGTTACCAGGGCAAAAGTTTACCAGCTCTAATCATATTCACATCCTACAGTTGTTTCCATAGCTACAGTGAGTGCCACTCCTTCTGATGTGATCTTGCTCACCTTCCCAACTTACACCCTAGGACCCAATCTGTATTCTGAAGTGCCTTTTTTCTGGGGTTAACATTCTCAGCATTTGGCCTTTTTGCCGTACTTGTCCACAACCTCGGGTGTGATGCTCTCGTCCTCCTCAACGTCCTCCGTGACGGTCTTGCCAACCAGCTGGAAGATGTCCTCGGCCGGGACACCCATGGGCACTGCCACCTTCACTGCCAACATGTCCAGGGTCAGGACAGTTCCACGGGGGATCTGCACCTTGGCCACCACAGACTTCCCAAGCTGGGGACCAAAGGAGGAGGAAGTGACATAAACGCATAGGGTGGTTTAGATGTCTGATGGTCAGCCAAGGAGGGTAAATGCAATCAGAGCAGAGGCTTATCAAATACATGGGAGGGGCAACTTTTAAACTCGACTTTCTTGCTACTTCTTCCATTGGAACTTTAACACACATTTTTAACTACTTAGCAATGGGAAAAAGGGATACAAGCTTCAACCATCAAAGCATTTCAGCTGTTAGGGTCCAACAATCGACAAAACCTGTGAAAAAGGTACAAGTAGTCGTCGTGGTGATGTACTGTAATATATGTATGTGTGCTGTAAACTAAAAATGTTTTCAGCTGGTCAGGGAGATAATCTCCACAAGGTAGACATCATACCATACATCACATATTTTTATTTTTTATGATTTATGTGAAAACTGCACCTGAACTAGGTCACCGAGTATTTGACTTTACTTTACTCATGTATCACCTTCAACTCATCTTGCTCCACTGCCTCACCTTGTCATGACACGGCTTCTCGCATGGCAACATTTGCTTGATGCCGCTCCCAATCGCCCTCTCCACCAGTCGAATGGATCGAACCAGCTCGGTCAGTTCCGAGGGCTCCAGTGACGCAGCGTGGTCGCTTCCTTTCCACGTCTTGTCCAAAGTTATATGGCGCTCCACGACCTTCGCACCTAGAGCTACTGCCGCCACCGAAATACTGATTCCAGACTCATGACCAGAATATCCAATGGGAATATCAGGAAATTCTTTCTGGTATTCCTGCAATTGATTGGTTGTCATGGTAAGACTTGAAATGAATCCTTGTGGAATTATGGATCTAACACCGTATATTCAAAACTTTTTCTACATCATTTGATCCTGCCTATGTAAGAACTTTAGACTCTCTGTTCTATTCTATTCTATTCTTCTTACCGTGATTACTCTAAGGTTGACGTCTTCTGCCTCCAGAGGATAGGCGCTGGTACACTGCAGGATGGTAAAGTTTTGGTTATGCTCCTTCACCGTTTGGTAGACTCGACGCATAGTTTCCATGGACTGCATCCCACTGGACACCACCATGGGACGTCCTGAAACACACAGCGTGCTACGGTATAATATACACATTATGGCTGATACAGACATGTGTCCACTCTTAACTTATAATAAAAAAAGAAAGAGCAACCTACTTATGAAACCTTTTGTTGCATAAGTCCACCAAATTAGGTTACAAGAGACTCAACCGTCCAACGAGCTGGTTCTATCTTTGAATGTCCCTTGAATCTGAATTTTCGTTCTCACTGTGTATTGTGACACACACGTAATCATTTCACTTACACAAGACAATGTGCCAAGCTAGACTAAGCCACAAAAACAATAGCGCAGCGACATTACAATGTAGCAACAGAACAATCTCGTGGTCAACAGAAAATGAACTCAGCGTCTGTATAAAAGTTGTCAGTGAGGTTTTGCCAGCTGTCTCACCTTTCTTTGCAGTTTTCTCCAGATAGGGAAAGTTGTTGGTGTCTCCTGAGCCCACTTTGAAAAAAGGCACGTTGAGCTCGTGGAGGAACTCCACTGCCATCTATGAGAAGCAAAACATACGGTTCACACTCACTGATGTGGCATTAGTGCATGAAGAATCTTCCTTACGTGTCTTCTTACCTCGTCCATTCCTGATGCAGTGAAGAAGATTCCAACCTCCTCAGCATATTTCTGTAGCGTTCTGTACTGCTCGTGGCTGAACTCCAGGTGGCGCTTGTGTTCACCATATGTTTTCCCCCAGGAGTGTTTGGAGCTGTAGGGGCGCTCCAAAGCTTTCTTGTTGAATTTGTGATCCAACTCGCTCTTCTGGAATTTGGCACAATCAGCGCCGCAGTCCTGTTCAGGTGGACACAATTAAAGCAGGTTTGAGCTCTATTGTTCATCTCATAAGAAACATTTCCTGATGCAAATTCTTACATATTTTGTACAACCACTTTTGACTGTGTTCATTTTCTCAGGCACCTCTCTATCCTAGGTCTTTTTTACAGCCATACATTCCCTTGTCAATTGTCAATTTAATAGATGTTCAAGGAAAAAGGTCCTACACACTGCCAGTAAATAGAAACCACCCCCTCAATGTTTTGTGTTGAGGTCCACAGAAAAGGAAGCCAATAAACATAAACACACACACACACACAAGCCCTGAAACGTCTCCATAAAATAAAAGTCAAGGATGATGAAATCGTCAGTAAATAAGTAACAAGTGAATCCAAGTTCAATCACACACGCTTTGGACACAAGAAAATATATTCATACATAGATTTACATCAATGTCACAGTGTGGATTGAATGAGTGGGTAAAAAAAGACAAAAAGAATAGAATTACATAACATAAAGACTAATGAAAAAGAACAATATTCAGAATAAAACGTGCAACCTTTCTCAGTATTGTCATATATTTGATATCTTTGGGAAACTTTGGGATTTTCACGAGAATTTAAAATTAATCTTTATGAAGACAGACTGACTGGTGATTATGTCAGTGTTTTGAGAGGGTATACTGTTTAACGTAGGTTGACACTGTGGTTAGGTGGAAGAAGGCAAGAAGGTCCTGACTTCAAGTCCTGGGCTGACCCTGGTCCTCTCTGTATGGAGTATGCATGGTGTACCGTGAACTAGAGCATCTAAATTAATCATAGTTGGGAATGTGTGTCTCTGAGTTGTCTGTATGTGTCAGCCTAGCTATAGACTGACGACCTGTACAGAGTGTGTGCTGGGATAGGCTCCAGCCCCACCTTGACCCAGACATGGATAAGCAATATAGACGTTGGATGGATGTACTATCTTTCAACTTTTACAGGCAGATGGATGCTTACCATTTCACCGCACAATATACCCCTAAAACTACTTGAGTCAAAGTACATGTCGTTAATACCTTCAGTCGCTAGGTGTTGCTGTTGTAAATAATAGCCTGCCCGGTAGACGTGTCATGCCGTTATACATGAGAATAACCGACCAAACTTGATTATAAAATTTATTCATTTAAAAAAACACCAATATGACTTGGCACGTTTTATAAACCCACGCCGAAATAACAGAACAGTCCATTGCAAAGACATACTGGAAAGTAATGTTTTATTAACATTACACTTACGTAAGTGTAAGTTCACTTGTCGAGAGACCGGAAATAGCAGATTTATCTATGGAGTTTGGTGTACGCGATCACGTCTACATCTGCTTGTATATTTAACTTAAAAACAATATAATTTCGGCTGGAACCACAGATATACAACATATATGTAATATGTCAGTTTTTACCTTTGCTATTTTGATCATTTTCTTGGCAATTTCAATGTCTCCCTGATGGTTTTGTCCAATTTCAGCTATGATGAAGCAAGGATGCGATCCTCCGATCATTCTACCGGGACACAGCTCAAACTTTAAAGGCATTTTGTTGACGTAAAAAGAGAAAAACAGGAGACTAAGTAAAGAAAGGAATCCAAGTAAAGCGATTATTATAACCGATGAATGGACGTAGAGCAGAGTTGAACTGTTGGGCTGTGTTTCCTGCAAGACCCCGGAACTGTTAATACGTTGCACATCCGGAATGCACACGGACGTCGGGTTTTTTATTCAAACCACAATTAATTAAAACACACAATACAATACTATACAATACAATGCAACAATAAAACAGGGAGTGTTTGAATAATGAACACAATAATGCAGAAATTAAATTGTACAATGTCAATATTACAAATCAACTTAAATCATTTGGCAATGTTGTACACAATGTTTCTCGGATAAAAATACAGGACTAAAAGCTTGGCTGTTTTATATTTGTAACAAACAAAACCATGGACTGTTCCAAGTACAGCGTAAAATAAATCTTTGTTTTATATTGAAACTAAAGAAATCTGGCTTTGTGAATATATTTCCTCAAGAGACACAGCAAATTTATCAAATTATCAATTTCATTGTTGTTAGACTCATTCAAGACCATACTTTACGCATTTTCATAGGTACCAAGACCTTATAAATCCAGATGAGTCCAAAAACTACTTGAATGATTGGAGACTTAGTTGAGAAAAGGACTCAAGCTCTTCTTTGCAGAGAGAATATAGAGGAGAAATATTAGATCTAAAATTGTGAATTAATGTATAGGTATATGTGTAGAATTTTAGTAATAGTTTCTATTGACTCCATTGGGGACAAAAAATCTTTTAAATTCAGTCCAAACATTACTGTTAAAATTAGTCAAACGTTTCCAACGATGGAAGCTGAGATACTGACTTTGAAATGAAGTAAGGACACCTCTGATATGAGCATTATTACAAGAATCCTCTTTGTTGGATTAATTCTTCAGGTCCAAGTATCATTTAGAAGTTCAGAAACAAACACAATGTCTTGGCCATAGCAGTTTTATGACCAAATAGTTCCTGTTTTTGTACACAACATGATTATTCCATAAGAAACACGTGTGGGGAGAAGCTCTGCTTAAGCGCGTTTTCCATGTTTAAAGGGCTTGCTTATGGAAGTTGCAGAGCTTAACAGGAAATTTACCTGAAATAAAATTACAGAAAAGCAGGAAGCTCAATACAGTAATTTGATTGAACACAAAGTTTGGGATAAAAACAAAACAAAAAAAAACAATGGGCATTATTATTAACTAAAAAAAGTTTCAGCCAATTAATCTTAAATTTACTATTAATAGTTTGAGAATCTAAAACCTTTACACCATTCTCTGAATATTGTCTGATTAGTCTTTTCCTCTTTGTTTACTCAGTCTTATGTTTCCAAATAAATTTGAGTAAGTGCAGGTTAATCTTTTAATGAAAATTACAATCATGTCCTCGTTGAACCTCAGACTGCATGTGAGACTAGAAAACTATTCATACTCTGAGTTTGCAATGAGATATCATCACCCGCATGAAAGCCACATTCCTGCACACCCACACTCGGTGAAACTGTTGAGCAGGAGGGTCATGATGACCGTAGAAACGGTCTGTTCTCGACACAGGCCTTGTCTGGGAGCACACACACATATAGATGTGGCACACAATACACATACACTTAGTGCGCGCACACACACACACACACACACACACACACACAGTACGCACTGCCCTGCTTGTGTATATAAACCCACTTTACGATCAACACTTTGTTAGTCAGCTGCCATCTTACCCTGGCACTGTGCTGGCCTCACTGGGTTAAGTCTGACTCTTTGCATACAATAAAGCTTGCTGACGTGGACACTGTTTTTTCTCTCTTTATTCAGTGCACAAATTCCATATAAATCGCTGCACATTTTTTTAATTATGACACAAAGATCCTACACAGCAGGTGCACCATTTATTATAACATCAATCCACATCCCTCACCCAAGCTAATGTTAGCTAGAATTCTGGAAGGATGAAATGTCCACATTTTTAGGCAAACAAAGAAGATATTGCATGATGTTGTTTCTGCTAGTTTGGAGGGAAAACAACATTTGAATGTGAGGCCAGGGACGCCCTGCCTCCTTTGAATAATCCATCAGCCAACCATTAGTCATCTGCCAGTTGTAAGTTTATAAATGTAAATAAATGTAAATAAACCGTAAAGAGTAATGTGTATCGAGTACAGTCTAAAGTAAAAGAGTTTAAATAGATGATTTCCTTTTTTGGCTATCTTTGCGTTATTATGATAAGTATAGCCAAGAGATAGACAGGAGGGACAGACCAGAGGGTGGAGATGACATGCAGTAAAGGGCACGGGTTGGAATCAAACCTGTCCCACTGTGGTATATGGCATGTGCTCTACCCGGTGCTACCAGGGCACCACAAAGTAGATAATTCAGGCTGAATGTACTTGAGAAGGAATGAAAATTATGTTGCATTAAAACTTGTTCAAGAAGTACAATTTATTGAAAAAAAATACTCAAGTAGATGTAACAAAGTAAATGTAATGTGTTTATATCCACTTCTGCCCTAAGGGTCCCTGCATATTTCCACAGGGCAGACATACTTGTGCGTTGTGTGTCTCCAGAGGACAGCAGGAGCATTTTTTAACACCTTTTCAGCATGAGCTCAAAACCTTTAAGATCAGCCAAGGTTTGTTTAGCCACCTGTGGACAAGCCAGGCGTTCCAGAAGGCTTTAGGCAATATGAAAGAACATGGAGGAACCACCCAGGAAGTTAAAAAAACCCTACAAATATTCAAAGTTTACATAAATTGGTGTAATGGGTGGGGTTAGGTTGTTTCTGATCCAGCTTTTGTATTCTTCTTCGTAGAGAGCTTTGGACTGGGTCATGAATCGTTGTTATGTGAGCCTGTAAAGCCATATGAAACATTGTAAACTAATAAACTTAATTTAACCTGACCTGACTTGACTCGCCCCCATAACCCAGATCCTGATCACCAGTGGAAATGAACATGTGGAGAGTGTAATTTTCTGCACCAGTGGCTGTCCAAACATTGACAGGGCGGCAAATCAAATAGGCCAAACCCATGGGAGCATTCATTCCTTCATATCATATCCGTTTCCATTGCACCTTTTGTATTGACTGGAGTGTTTTCATAATACAAATGATAGTAAATGCTTGAATGACTGGTATCATCTTCGTCCTGCAGCATTGTATATCTAAACATATCCGGTAGTTATAGAGCCATGGGCCAAGGATATGTGAGATGAGACTCACTGCTGTATAAAACCCTCATTTGTGCTGCTTTCCATTCATTTTGTCGACTGAGATCAAACCAGAAAACAAACCTTTTACAAACGTCTTTATTCCCAAAATTTGCATTTTCCAAAAATAATGAATAAAAAGATCAGTGTTGAATAATGACGCAAATGCCAACACCATTTCACATGAACTCAAGTGCACAAATGAATCCCCCGAAAAGATGAATATTACTCAGTGTGAATTAAATATGGAATCTGTCGATAACACACCTCGATTAAGTCATTATTGTATTTAATTGCTAGGAAAAATAGGGAGGGACAGATCATTCCAAATGGATATGCATCATATAAATTAGACAGGACAGGTGCCAATATTTACTCACAAAAGGCGTTCCGCAATCAGAAAGAAGACAGAATGTGTATGCAAAGGTAACACGATACATGGCCAACATGTATTTGCATTCATCCCCATTGTTAAGTGACAGCTTGGTCCCAGACTTTTTCCTGCTTGCCAAAATGAACATTTAAACCAGTTTCCCTCTCTTTCATTTGGATGTGCACAGTGCCTGTAATGTCTTTTGGTCATGGACACAAAATACTTACACTCTACTAACACACTATTAACACACTCAGCCTCTGGTGCTGTTGGTACATCTGACACAAGCACACTGTCATTGGTTGAGTTATCTGCTATCTGTTCTTTCTTTCTATGCCTCTCTACACATACACTCTAAATCTCTTTGTCGTTCCATGACTGTCTTCTGTCCATCTGTATTCTTTCCCTCTTGTTCTCCTTCCATCTCTCCCTCTTTCTCCCTCTTCCCAACTGTCTAACTCTCGCGCCCTCTTCCCAGCTGTCTGCCTCTCTCTCCCAAACTTTCCTTTATTCTATCATCTCAGCCAAGATGCTGTCATCCTCCTTTACGTCCACCTTGATTTTCTTGCCTACCAGCTGCTCCATGTTCTCTGGAGGGACGCCAAAGGGCTCGCCCACCTTCACCACAAACATGTCCAGGCTCAGCGTGGTGCCTTTCGGGATGGCTAACTTGGCCACCACCGACTTGCCCAACTGGAAAATTGAAAAACAAAACAAAATAAGGAAACAAAGATTAGTGACAGTTACATTAAATGATGTGAGATGAATTGTTGAATGATGGTATCTCAATTAAAAATGACTTAGTGACAACCAAAACTGACCCATCGGTAAACATACTTGATTCATTTAGATGCTGATGTAAATTTTACTTAAGCATCAAATGTGTAAAGTAATATCATTGATAATAATATGATTGGGTATTTTATAACTATACTTTGTTATCAGTATTGTAGGTAAAGTCAGTGTCAATGACTTTATGAATTAGATATTATCACGGTCCTGTAGGATGTGCACACTGCATTTACCACTCGTTGTGATATTGAAGCAGATCCATGGGTTAGCCCTTGTTTTTATTGACTGTTTTATTAGTATTAGTAGTAAATATGCATTAACCAAACTAACCCTATCATGGCATCTCTTTTCACAGGGTAACATCTGCTTGACTGGAGATCCCATCGCCAGCTCCACCAGCCGGATGGATCGGACCAACTCTGCCAGCTCTGTGGGCTCCAGAGATGCGCTATGGTCGTTTCCTTTCAGGGTCTTATCCAAGGTTACATGGCGCTCTAACACTTTGGCCCCCATCGCCACAGCAGCCAGGGAGATGCTGAGTCCAGACTCGTGTCCGGAGTAACCAATGGGGATATCTGGGAATTCTTTCTGGTATTCCTTCAATTAAAGAAAAGGCAGAGAATATTGTTTGTTGTTATTGATCATTTCCAAGGTTCTGTAAAAGATCTTTCATTTCTATCTACATGTTTACATATATTGCTGTTCAATGAACACAAATTGAGATAAAGTGACTGAATTAACAAATTAGGAATATAATTCAATCCAACACACCCGGTGACATACCCGGATGGGCTAACATTTGCTGAACACACTTTTGGAAATGTCAATTAAGATAAGACACGTAATCAAGTGATGACACCTATAATTATCAATATAATTCAATCCAACACACCCGGTGACATACCCGGATGGGCTAACATTTGCTAAACACACTTTTGGAAATGTCAATTAAGATAAGACACGTTATCAAATGATGACATCTATAATTAGCATATAATTCAATCCAACACACCCGGTGACATACCCGGATGGGCTAACATTTGCTGAACACACCCTCCTGATAATATCCTGCTTTAGAAATACCTCACGCACACACACAGACACAAACACACGTACACACATCAAAAGTTTCTGGAGTGTTGCCAATTCCAACATAGCAAATGTCCAGACAGGACAGAGTTTCCCGTTTAACTGGTGTTCATGAACACATGGCAAACTGACGTGGAATAAAACAAGCATGCATCAAAAAGTCCATATATAATTATATGGTGCACAACCACACACAATCATCAGTTATCATTGAAAGGAAGTACAAATCCTCGTTTTCTCTACAAGCATTTATCTCCATTAAAGGATTATACAACGGATCAAGTCTTTCTCCACTGAAGTACGGGACTGGTTGTGTTGGTTCACCCGTTAACGGTGCAACGCCCACTTGTCTCCTAAGGACAGTCAACCCTACTGTACAAGTTTTCACATGATAAGTGGATGCAATCTGTGATTCCCACGTGAAGAAAATCACGTCAATTAGAGTCTGATGAATGGATCGGAACACCAAGCACGCTATCAGAGCCACAGTTGGAGAGTAAAAGTTAGAAGTTAGAAAGTTATCGAGCAAATTATGATACCAGGGCAGGGTACTCTCGGTATGTAGATTAATGAGCAGTCAGACTTCACTACTGATGATTTGACATGATCCCGCATGCGTTTGTTCCTCAAAGGAGAAGACCATCTGTTGTTGCCTGCAAACTGCTGATTTGAATATATTTCCCATATAACCACGATGTTTATGCCGTTGCTCTGTGTTAACTTACTCCATATGTCCTCTCACTAAAATACCAGTATGCACAGCATAGATATACTCAGAAAGTGTTCAATTATCAATGGGTTTTTAATGTCAAATTCATGTAAAATCCTTTTGATTCAAAGTGGACTGAACTTCCAGTTTTTGAATCAGTGCTTTAGGGTTTATACTCATTTTCTGCTCTTGTTATCTTACCGTGATCACTTTGAGGTTGACCTGATCAGGATCCAGAGGGTAGGCGCTGGTGCACTGCAGGATGGTGAAGTTAACCTTGAACTGATTCAGGGTTTTGTAGACCCGACGCATCGTCTCCATGGATTGCATCCCACTGGACACCACCATGGGACGCACTGACATTGGGAAGAAGAAGAAGAATGTTAATCCATGGTGACATTTTACTTTACCCTTTTGGCCATTATTTTATAATTATTACAACTGCACGTAATCGATTACTCAGCAAACTGGCAAATGCAAAGACAGCCCCAGACCTGGCACTAATCTAAGATGACTTTAGTAAACAAAAAGTTGTATCGCACACTTAAAGATGCAGTTTGTAACTTTTTACTGTTTATACATTTTATACTGAAATCCATATTAAAGATTTGGTAGGTAACGATGGAGCCAGCAGGTAGTAAGCAGGAATTTGAAAGTCTATAACCCGGAGATTGTAACATGATCACACCAATACTAATGGTGTCATTCACACACATGCCACTAAAAACAACTGCACGCAGTTGGCATATTTATACATGTATAATTCAGAGCGAATGAAATGATTGGCTGGGTTTATCTCAGGGTTACTATAGTTACAGATATCAGATTTTTTTAAATTCTTTTTTCAGAGCCTTTGATTTATTTAGAGCATTCAGGATGCTCAGGTTTCAGGATCAAATATACCCTAACATTAGAATCCTATTAGAAACCTGTAAAAGATCTTCTTTCTTTCTTTCTTTCTTTCTCTCTGTCTTTCTTTCTGTCTTTCTTTCTTTCTTTCTTTCTTTGTGTATTTAGATTCTGCTCTTCTCTCATTTATATCTGTCTTGTAATCTTTTCGCCCTTCCTTCATCCATCACTTCCTTGTTTCTTAGTTCCTTCTCGGTTATTGCGGTTGAGTGAAAACATTGGACATTTTACTGATCTGTGTGTGCGCACGTTCAGTGCTCTGTGTGCGCGTGCATGTGTGTGTGAATGACACTATTTTTCCTGGTATAATCTCATAATTTTGCTCTGTAACTTTTCCCCCCCAACACATGAATGAGGCATGATTGTTGTAGTTGTAGTTAGGTCAGTGCCGGCTCTAACCCATTTGGTGCCCATCTGGTGTCCCCCTCACCAAGCGCAAGCAGCCCCCCCTCACACAACATGTTTGTTTGTTTATCACTTTTGATTCTGGTTAACAGGTAAAACATTTTTCACTGGACTTAACCAAGGGACTCCTGTATTTTTCCACTTTTGGGAGTGTCACTTAAGATAAGACATGTAAACAAGTGATAAAGATATCAGATTTTTTAAATTCTTTTTTCAGAGCCTTTGATTTATTTAGAGCATTCAGGATGCTCAGATTTCAGGATCAAATATACCCTACCATTAGAATCCTATTAGAAACCTATAAATTGAGTGATCTGTGAGACATTTAAGTCTCTCTGGCGCCACCCTGCTGTTGGAATCTGTTTTGAAAATAAAGTGAGCCCGTAGGATTATACCAGAAACCCAAACACTCCTAGATTTGTCAATAATTATTCCTACATGCAAAACATGGCCCCACCCCACCAATGACCTGCCGGTGGACCTCTGATGAGGGGCTTGGAGACAGGGGAAAATCCACTCTCACAGATGTATGGAATTGCACAATTTTATTGATTTAGATGGATTTGATTATTCTCAGATAAGAAATGAGAAAGAAAAAAAATGCAGAAATAAAACATCAAATCAGCTGGCATACCTTTGACATACTGGTTGATTTAACATGCTGTTGTTATGGCATTATTTCATATCTGGTCAATCCTTTTTCACTTAAGAGTTTGTTTGATCATTGTGGGATACAGAAAGGAACATCACCGGAGCAACTCTTTAACTGCTACCGTACCATTCAGGACTAAAATCATATTGCTGCTCTTTATCTTGCCCCAGCTGGTTCATAAACACTATCATTGGGCTGATGGACGAGGTCACTGAGGTCACTGATTGTTATGGTAAAAGCTGATTTCCTCCTTCCTTCATCCTTGTTAAATCCCACACACCTTTGAGCATAGCTAAATCTTTTTACGTTCACTTTTGCACTTTTGACGTTCTAAACTCCACCCTCTCATCTCACAACACCGGTGGTTGTTTTTTGAGTGCACTGCAGTCATTCTACGCTTGACAACCATACAGGAAACCAGTTTGTCATGTAATATCTGTTTATCTTTCGGAATAGACTACGCAGGAACAGCACATCTCCCATTTCTCTGGAGGACAAAAGCTTTCAAATGCAACATTAAGCCAAGGCTAGTGCATGTAAAAGTAACTTGCAGTTATGTTTTATACTGCTGCACAGATATAAAATGTTTTTTCTTTGAGACATATTTGTTCTTCAAAAGGAAATGATGGAATCTCATACTTGTTCGGGCAGTTTTCTCCAAACAGGGGAAGTTGTTGGCGTCGCAGGAGGCAATTTTGATGAATGGCACGTCCAGCTCGTGGAGGAACTCTATAGCCATCTGTGAAGACAACAGGAACCTCACTGGAAATGTACTTTCCCCATATTGTTGTAAGTCAAATATCAGCAAGAAACAACGACAGGCAAAACGACAGGCAAAACAACGTCAGATCATCAGGTTTTAGGTTTACAGATGTAGGACAGTGGAAGACAGAAATACTGTATAAATATCTACAAGTTTTACCTCATCCATTCCTGACGCAGTGAAGAAGATGCCAATCTCATTTGCATACTTTTTGAGTATTCTGTATTCGTCATGACTGAACTCCAAATGCTTTTTGTGTTCCCCGTAGGTCTTTCCCCAGGAGTGTGGGGAAATGTACGGGCGCTCCAGGGCTCGTTTGCTGAATTTGTATTCTAGTTCACTCTTCTGGAACTTGGC
>OMNV01010816.1:79226-102691 GCA_900303265.1 Brotula barbata | reverse complement strand
CATAGGTTTGAGGAGCCAATAAACATTCACTGTCACAACTACAAATACACAAGGGACTAGAAGGACCACAACATCACTGAATTGACATGACACCAAACGTCTATTTTCTTTGGCAGTGGATCTATCTACACTGGGCTAGTAAACTGGACATCTGGGCAACACATTCTTATCTAAAACTAACAAAAAAATTAATTATTTGAAGGCTCTGGGGTTTTATTTTTTTTTACTTAACTGGTCTAGGCGGTAGCAAGGATGGTTAATGTGTGTGCTTTAAGGTGCATAGGAAAAGAAAACAGGGAGAAACAGTTTCACAGGTCAGAATATAGAAAAGGTAGAGAGAGGGTAGGGGGGAGGGCGAAATGAAATACAACCAAAATGTGCAAAATGCAGATGTCAATAGCCACATGCAAAAGCAACAATTTTTTTCAAACAAATTTCCAAAGATTTCTACTATTTGCATGCAGCCTTTGGTTTCAGCAGCTACATAATCTCCATTAATTGTGCCACTTTGAAGTTGCCTTACAGTTTCTTTTTAATTCCTGCTTTTAGTGTGAAGTGCCCAATTCACACCAACAGGGGGCAGTGATGTGATTCTGCGCTGATCAAGAGGCTGAAAAGCAGTTCCTCCTATTTGGAAAATATCCCATAAATGCTAACCACGGCCTGCATTGATGTGTGGATATAACGGAAATTACACAAAACCGGGGTTCCAGCTATTCTTTTTAAAAAGAGGAAAATGTTTCTTGGACTGTTTCTCAGCGCAAGCAGGTCCATGCTTCTCCTTACCAATTTCATACAGGGCAAAGAGTTGAGTTTTATTACATTCAATACATGTTTCACGACATTGAAACTCTCCTCTTGACCCTGACGGGCAAAACTGATGTACAATAATCACAACGTGTACACAGCAATGCAGGCGCAAGAATGTCACTTTAGCAATCCAATAGTAAAACCAAAGGCTGCACAGCTGAGGCTACTGGAGAGCTAGCTGGACAGAATTAGAAGTCATCATGTATGAGCGCAGGAGCTACACAGCAGCTAACATTACAACTTCAGCATAAACATAGTTCAGTTTGAAGCAGTTATGTAAACACCATATGACAGCGGTGGAGATGGTAAAACAGCAGGATGCACCGTGTGCCGCGGGACACCTGCAGTCTTCTGAACTATTACTAAGCATTTAATTTACTGTAAAATGAGGCTGCATGATTATTCTGAAAAATACTGAGGTTAATGGTCCACAATATGATAAACATGTCATTAGACCACTTTGTTTAAAGCTGCATAAAAAGCCAATCTGACAAAAGTGTTTTGTCACTCAATTCCAATATTATCAAACCTTTGTATTTAGAAAATTACACATTTTTAATATATAAAAATTAAGAATACAAATAACTAAAAAACTGAAGTGTAACTTCCTGAACTAGCAAATCAGCCACCGCTCGCCACTTTCTACGTTATCTAACCCCGTCTGCTTCAAACCTATGGTGGTCATTGTGGTCATTGGTCACCTGTCCATCTCAGGGCTGAGACACAGACATACAATTTTTTGTTCACTCTCCCATTCACTCCTATGGTCTATTTAGAGATTCCAATTCACCTGAGCTGAATGTCTTTGAAGAATAGGAGAAACCCGAGCATCAGGTAAGGTAAAACATTTGAGCTTTAAGTTACCTTTGATTTACAACTGCTTCAAACTAACCTTCCTACGCGTGAAAAATATTAAATTGGAGAAAAATACATTCATAATGGCTAACGTATACAAGAAAACACTCTAGTACAATTCACACAATTATATAAGCCAGTCAGAAAAATTGTAATGAAATGCTTCTGCGAAATGCTTTGCTGAAATGAACTGGAGGGGAACAGTATGCAGGTGAATGAATAAAATAAACACCGGCAAACTTGTGATGAGGCAGAAATGATTTCCATGTATGTGAATGGAAAGCTTAGCTGTGTGTGTGTTTGTGTGTGTGTGTGAGGGTATGGACAGCATGCAGTCACTCACAATCCTACACTACAGTGATGGGTGGGTCATGACTAAAATGGCACGCAGATGAATGATGTTAAAATTAACATAGTAGTTTATATGTGAGGAAAAACAAAATCATGAAATGGTATAAAATTTAGACAGCAGAATACTAAGAAAGGGGAAAAAGGAAAAAGGGAAATCAAACATGGTTACACAGAGGGAGGGAAATAATGCCCTGACTGAGGAGATTAAGATGATTGTCCATGGTTGGAGTTGATGACAATGAGAATGAGAAAACAAACAAAAATTCAATGGAGGATGTTAGTTGGAGCAACATACACATAACCAATGAGCTCAGAGAAGGGCTGCTTGTAGAAATCTTCATCCAGCACCCTGGAAAAACATCCGCCGAAACGACAGAGCAGCAAGGAGGCAGGAGAGAAGAAAGACAGCGGTAAAAGGGCGGAGAGGATGGAAACATAAGCGATAAAGGTTAGCACTCAGTAATAAGCTCAGCATTCACCATCGGACGTGTAATGAGAGGCTCGGGCTTGGCTGCTAGTGCCCACCTCTCATTAAATCACCAGAAAAGCATTAAAGTTGTTAATCTCTCTCTCTACTGGTGAAACAATTAGTCGTTTGCAAAGTAGGCAATGAGACTTGTGCTAATCCGTTAATCGTTTAAAGCCTCAAGATTTAGTTCTCAGGCAAAAAAAAAAAACCCAAAAAACATTTGCTGATTTAAACATCATGATTTTCCTCATACAGTTAGATACTTTATTAATCCCGAAGCAAATTCAAGTCAGCCAGTAGCCGTCCAATTAATTGAATATCTTTGTATTCTTAAGGACATCAATTGAATCTACTGTCATTTTTGTTGGCATCCAAAAAGAGATTAGTTGACAAAGAATTCATGATAGCTTAATTAACAATGGAAATAATCATTAGCTGCAGTTTTTTTCATATGAAACAGTAAAAAGAGTGTGTCCTTTTTACTGCATGAGGTATTTGAATAGTTTTTGCTGGACAAAAATTGACGACATCAAACTAAAATATGGAGCAGATTCTTTTTTCCAGGCAGTTTAATCAGATGTAGAAGGAGCACTGGCTGCTGGTAGTTTATTATTAATAGGACTGCAGGGGTAAGTTGCATTACAGATGCAGCTGAGACTCAACATTTTGTCCCTCAGCAGTCCTGTGCCAAAGTCAGTATTAAAAATTGGTTGTGATTACTTTGAGTGAGGCTAAATTAGGAACACACTTAATATTTAAGTGATAGAAAACTATGTCAATGTTTCAAGGAAATCATTGTTTAAACTGCATTAAAAATCATATTCTTTATTCATTTACTAATTGGTTTTCTGTTTAAATTTTGACCTTTTCCATATGATCTCTTACTTTGCAGGTGAATCAGTGGTTCTAGTTGGCCCCCTTGTGGTCTAAGGATTACCTGCAGCTGGAGGGTTTTTACCTAATAAGAAAGTTGCCAGGGCAACAAGAGGAAACCTTAAATTTAGCCCAATCTGACAAATGGTACTTAGTTCGACACCTCTCGCAGAAGTTATTATATCACTAATCCATATGTATCCATATATTTTCTTTTTCTTAAAACATATTTCTCACCACGGTGTGCTTTTGATTGCTCATTTGTATTTTAAATTCTTATATTGCCAAGATACTGGCAACGCCTCGTCTTAGTTTTAGTATTATTTGATGAGGACAGCAAAGTGGGAATGCAACTGTAGAAAAAATGTCTTTTCTGTCAGCGCATGACAAAGTCTGGTGCTGTTTACTCCTGAATCTAATTACGTTTTAGCTGTTAGTTTAGCCTAATCTCTTGTAGCCACGTCCATCTCAAGCGTATGGAGGTCTAGAGAAATTCAAGCAGAAGAGTTGGTTAGAAAACGACAAAAAGGCTGTAATACTTCACAGTAATATAATTATACATAGACAGCGGGAGAAAGTTTAAAAAATTACCAGAGTTGAATAAGAGTTGAGTGAGAACACTGGCTGAGAAGCTAAATGGTGTTTTGCGCAACAAACTTCAGATGGCTCTAAGATTGTAAGGCTCTGAAGTGTGTTTTCTTTGTCAGTTCAGCTGCGCAAAGCACTGAAAATGAGGGGAAGTAATTTTAAGCTACTGAAAAAATGTTTAGGTGTGTGTGTGTGTGTGTGCTAATTGAATGCTCCAAATGTTGCAATGTTCTGAGTTTCCACAGTATCTCAGCATCCCCTCCTGTTTCTACTCCTCTTCCATCAGTACCTGTTGTTTTCCTTGGTTTTCTCCAGCTGCTCGTTCTGCCTGGCATGCCACTCCTCCAGCTCCACCTTGGCCTTATCCTTCCACTCTGACTCTTGCTTACGGGAGTTGTCATCTGTGGGGGAAGGAATGGCAGGCAGAGGAATGATGGTGAAGCGTGGGTTGGAAGTACTAACGGGAGCATGAATGTTTAAATCTCCAGTTCTTGGTAATTATTTCATTCATCTCAACCTATACTCCTCACAACTCAGAGAGCAGCAGTCCGTCCCTCTCTACAGATTCTCGAGACTGTGCTTACCGAGCACCTCCAGCCTCTCTCTTTGCTCCTCCCTCCACTTGCGCAGGCTTTCAGGTTCGGCCTGCAGCCGGTCTGCGCTGGAAATTGCTGCATAGACATCTGATGGACCGTTGCTTTCCTGAGGAACAAAAAGAAAGGGGGAAATGTGATGTTCCCACATCATGACACAGAAAAGGTTTAAGTCTATGCCATTTGATAATGGTGATTATTTTTTAAGTTTCCAGGAATAAATAGAATTGTGAAATGAAATGAAAATGAAATGAAAACCTATCCAGAAACTGAAATAGTAGTTTTAACCAAGTTGATTGTGGAACTTGTTCTGTTCCAAGAGGCTTGGAGCTGCTTGCTTTTCTTTACACTCTCCAACATGCTTATCAAAAGCATACCAAATCCAGGATATCACTGAAACGTCTCTTCCTGACAGACAGAAGCCCTGACAGTGCGAAATGCAGTAATGTTGCAATAACAGCACAGGAAAAAGGAAGCTGAATTGGTTATATTAGAAAGTCAAACCTCTACAATTCTTACTGAGATGATTCTGGTGATGAAAATGTTGCATGAAAAATCAGTTTTGAAACATTTCACACCTCCACCACTTAAATGTTGTGTAAATTTTATTTTTACAAAGAGAACATATCAAATTTATTACAAAATTAAGAAATAATGCTGGAGATAATCTAAGAACTCTAAACACAACACTACAAACCCTGATATTTGTCTTCAACGTGACATTTTGAAACATTCATCTTTACTACAGCATTTGCTAAATGACTATTGCTAAAATAGACACACAGATATGCTAATTAACAGCAAGCAAAACCTTTGATTCGCTAAAATAATAACAGAGTTTACCTAAACCTTACCCAACCTTTTCCCTTAATGTTAAGGTTTTTTTTTAAATAAGTTTTTCCTTGTCATCACAGAGAGCTTTGGATAGTATCAGGAAAGATTTGTTGTGTGGGACTGTAAAGCTCTGAGTTATTGTATGTGATATTGGACTATACAAATAAACTTCACTTGACAAGAGATGCCAATACAAGTAATAAAGAACAAAAATGATGGCACCTAAGTCTTTTACAAAAATGTGAGATTTTTTCCCGATTTAATGTTGTGAATAATTGGGGCAAATTTTGAAAGTCTTCCCCACCAAACTGATTCAAAGTTCAACAGAGCAAAGTGATGGGGACAGAGACAATCATAATCAACACTTAGTATTCATTAATTAGAGATATGAAACAAGACATTACCCCATGCAGCTCCCCATTAACAGCACCATCTATAAAGACACAAGGAAAACTGCTGTTAGAAATGACAGAGACATGATTCACACAATGACAAAATGCCACCTCTGCGCAACAAAATTACTTAGTCAGCTTATTTCCCTGCGCCTGCATCTATGGCTCTGCAGATGTAAGCTAGGCCAAAGGTCACAGATCTCCATCCATTTCCTCTTGCTGCTGTGCGTTTAGCTACTTGACAAGCTTGATAAGAAACAATGAATGACTGGTGTGGCGAATTGATGGGTGTCCATGTTAACTGGTGACTATCTGCTGGGCGTCGGTGGTTGGTTACATCCAACCACCAAGTGGACCGAGTGGATTTGGCCATTTTAAACCTTCTCATAGTATACAAGTTTTCTACTAAAATAAAGACTATAATCAGTGTTTCTATTTACATGTAGTGGGTACCCTGTATGATTAGATTTCTCTCAAGATTTTGTGATCAGACCCCTTTCAAATAAGCGCCTGACAATGTTTGATGTTTACATTTACCTAAGGCGTTTAGTAAAAACTGTGAACCCGGAAGAGATCATTTAGCTGTGAGCGCTAATTCCTCGTTATCGCTAAAAGGCTCTAACAATACAACAATATTTTCTGTGGTTTCTTATTAGACTTTAATCTAAATAACGATGCGACATGTGCGTGTAAACAATGAAATGATACATTTTTGTTTTCAACATCTGCAGTCTTTAAAGTAACGCCTGGTCACCAGTAAATACGGGCACTCGATAATCCGAAACACCCACTTGCTAGCTCGGCTAACATGAGAAAGCTGGCTAAATGGCTATATGCCCAGTTTCTTTTTAAGACCAAACTGAACTTAAAAGTTGAATTTGTTATACCCACACTACCCTCTAATAACAGAACTAAATGTAATGCTAAACGAGAAAGCACTTTATCTAAGTCTGGCCACAAACCGTTCGAGTCTCCCAGTGACGAGGGGACCTCTCCGCTGTCCAGGATGCTGAAGCCTTCGTCATTTTCGATCCCCGCGATCTCGCTTTCTTGCTGGGCCAGGAAGGCGGCAGCGGGGTCCTCTTCTGAAGCGACACCGTTGCCGGCGGCGGGCGCGCTCAGCATGTCAAATTCATCCATGTCGTATATACGTAGAGTAGAGTAAATGTGGAAAAACGGAGAGCAGGTGTAGCGATTGACCAAACCGATTAGCTGAACAGGAGGAAGGGCAAAAAAACGGCAAGAGTAGGTGAAGCGGAAATGGATGAATAACCAATCATAAATTAGTCTGGTTGATTGACGTTAGATCAAACCAATAGTATAACAGCTACTTCAAAAATTGACCAATCAAATCGTTACAAACCAAGAGCACGGGTCCCATGATCTACTACGTGCTGTCAAGAACTGTGAGAAAAAGCCGCAGTATGCAATTGGCAGGGTTTAATGTTGCGTTTTGTTTTGTCAAAGCGTGTCATTATTGACTTCAATAGCTCAAATAGAAATGCAAATATTACTTCCGTTGTAAAATTTATATGTTTCTTTTTAGACACTGTCTACATAATTTAATATGGGTACACATTCCGTATCGCTTTGTTGCTGCTATGTTTTTCTGTTTAAGTTGCTCTATTGACACACCAGCGCTTGATACATATACAGGAAACGGCAAAAGATCAACGAAACTCATTGCAAATTAAATTGGTGCGTTTTTTTTATCCACCCTGATCAACCAATGGTCGTTTTTGCATAGGCTCTCTTTTGTTATTTTTGGTTTTTGTCAGATTTTTTTTTTTTTTCATTTTTCTGTTGATTTCGCCCACCTGCAATTCCTTCCTTTGAGAACTGCGCTTACAGAAGCACAAGAGACAGCCACCATGATAAAACGCCATGGCGGTGAATTATTAATAGGTCTGACCATTCAAGTATTCAGGTGACTCAAAGCCTGCAGGTGGAAATAACACTGTTTTAAAGCGTACAACCCATTGACCCCGTTTGGATTGCTGATCTGTTTGATAACATTATGATATTTGTGTAATGCACTGCACATTAACTTGATTGCTGTAGGCCGTATAAATGTCACAGGAATTGTTTTGTTACTCACTTGAGCTCTGAGTAATTCATAATCCCTGTTAAGGGAAAAGGAGATTTTTATAAATACAATTATCTGCCAAAATAAAGTGTCTGGTAAGGTACTGGCAGGTGGCAACTCTAACAACATCACAGTGACTCAGCACAGGAAACTTCATCCCTATGTATTATTGATAAGACAACACACCATTTTAGGTGTTGTTCTAGAAACCAAATGAGTGAGGATCTGGGTTCCGGGAAATGGTTTACTTTTGAGAAAGATTGTGCAACAAGACTGGTGATCACAAAAAACATATATTAACGATTATTTATTTGGGATTAACATTGAAAAATCCTGCCTGCTTGCTTGGCACTGCACTCACCATTAACTGTGTGCAGTTATAAACTTGGATTGTTACTGTATGTATCACCTAAATTGCATGACCACAAGCAAATGCAATGTATTTTAGCTGATCATAAGAGTGATATAAAGGGGTTTGATTTCTTCCTTGAGGCATAGGGGATCAATATGTCTGATGAGATTAGATAAAGTCTACATTAGACCTGAATAGTATATCATAAAGAAGGACAGCTATTTTGTGTTAGATATGATTTAGCACCCTGGAGAGTAATGAGTGCCCTCTGCTGGCATTCAAAAATAGTGTGAGTGGATTGTGTGCAATTGAGGACGTCCTGGAAGACAATAGTGCAAAAACTGCTGAATTCAATGTATCACAAAATACATGCTTGACAGTATTATCAAATGGTGAATAGATTAAATAAATTGTCAGATTTTCTCAGATGACCAATTAAGACCATGGATTTCTCTGTAATCTCTGTTTCCTGAATATGTAACAAAATGATAGGAATAAATGATTAAGAACAGACAATATTGAGAATTTACAAAGATGCAGTTCATCTTGTGTGATTTCTTTTTCTGATTGTAATCAAGGTTTACAAATAAGGAACATGATAATAACTGAACAAGCGTGGAACAGAAAAATAAGTTGACATGGCCACAAACCCACAGAACGCAAACAAAAACACAGCAGAGATCAGTGATAAATGCATACCAAGTGATGATGGTTCTGAATAAACTTTACAGACTTTACATCTGATTTCATGTAAAACAGGATAATACTTAACATAACGGTAACTTATACATAACAGTAGGCACAGCGAGTACATCAAGTATCTGTGGTGTGATAATTTTTCCTGGCTGGTCCAAGTACTACTTGAAGTAGTTAGGTGAAAGTTGTTAAAGGCAGTACAAGTACAAGTACATGTACTCGCACACTTATTATAGTTGCCTTCATGGTAAGAGTAAACAACGGCAGCATAGTTGTACATTATCTTCCGTATTAACGGCCATTGAAGTTTGTTATTTCATATTCTAAACCAATGAAACAAGGTGAGCAGTAATTTTAGATTTAGTTTAAAGAGAGAGCCTCATGATTCTATAGTCAGGTAAAGACTTATTTTTCAAATGTGACCTTCAATGGGAAAAATTAAATACGGTCTCTTGTCTCCATTCTGTTGCGGCCTTCTATCAGGTTTATTTCTTCACATCATAAAGTATTTCTATGTTATACACAAGTTTTACATGTTTTTCAAGTAAACATATTTTTAGGTGCTGTTCTATTCAGTTTGGACTTCTGCGACAGTATCAGTAGCGGTTTGCTTTTCATAAAGCATAATACAGTTTCCTTCGTTGTTTGACTAATAATTGCAATTTCTTGCTCACACAGAAATTGTACACTTAAACCAACACAATGAAGACTAATTAAGCAATAAAATTACAGACAAACCCATTCAAATTTTTTAAATAATAAAAGCCAAACATGGAACGTAAAGAAACAGATCTTCCATTATAGTTATAAATCTTTATATGGCCCGACTAAACATTCAGCCTCAGAGCAGCCATGACAAGAAAACAGACCTCATAACTCCAAATACTTTATATATCCATAAACCATTCACCCATTCCATAAGCACTTTTAAAAAATCTTAAATCTATATCAAAAATGGAAATGCAAAATAAAAGGAATAAAAATAATATTTTTCTTTCCATACATTACAGAAAGCAACAAAAATGTGTTTCAATAACATTTGGTCATGTCTAAAACAAGTTTCGTATTTACGATAAGGTTTTATTGAGCCCTAGGGGGGAAATTCAAAAATACTGCTGCATGCATTTACTTTCACTCGCATGGGTTGTTCACTGTTTGATATCTTTTAACTCTCCCTTTTGTGGTTTTCAATTTCAATATCAACATTTCCTGTGCTTCAGGCCTGTTCTGAACAAAAATAATAAGAAGCTTCACTTTCCTTCTGTGCTCCTATTTAAATGATCATTTACCAATCAAAGCTTCACTTACTGCTTCAAAGAGTCAACGTCAGTTCTGAGTAATAGAAAGACATTAGTGAGGAGCCCAAGTATACATGTGTGTAACTCCATATATACACTAA
Source organism: Brotula barbata (assembly GCA_900303265.1). Taxonomy (NCBI): domain Eukaryota; kingdom Metazoa; phylum Chordata; class Actinopteri; order Ophidiiformes; family Ophidiidae; genus Brotula; species Brotula barbata. Next base: position 92,393 of record OMNV01010816.1, on the reverse strand, counting down.
CACACACACACCAACATATTCTAAAGTCTACTGCATCTTTGAGCTTTGGCAATAGGAGGGCTTCAAGCAAGTTAACTCTGTGAGCATCTCCATTCACATAAGCCCACAACATTCTACAGTCTAAAATAGCTATAACACTGTGTTTCTGCATGTCCATACATATGTCAGTTACGTGCAAAGCCAGCGTTGTTCCTCAGTTAACCAAAGGTCTGTCTAAACGGTAAATATTCTGCTGGAAGAATTTGCTGCTTGAGGTGTTTATGGCCTTCATACTTCTTAAAGGAATTTTCGTGCTCGTGTGATCCCCATATGGTGGATACAGTGCAATGTCTGAGACTACAGATGTTACCTTACCGTTACAGTATGTGATTGTCTGAGCAGCCAATCTCCATTTCTGTATGACTGAGCACCACATGCTGAAATGCCTTCATCACAATGATCAACAGACATTTTTTTCGACGTACTTTAAAAATTCTCTCATGTATACTTATGTACTTATCTATGGTAATACGTTTAGTTTTCATTTGAGCTATAATGATTCAAGAGTTGAAAACTTTAATAGATCCTCCTAGTTGCATAGTCTAATACCATGCTAGCTGCTCCGAGTAAAGCAGGTTCCTCCAAGTCTGAGGTTACAACCTTGATGCTCTGGGCAGAGGAGAGGGCTCGCTGCGAGATAATGCGCTGCACTGAGGCCTGGTAGTAGGAGGCCAAGACACCAGCCAGAACCACCAGTGATGGGTTCACCATGTGGAGGATGTTGACGATGCCGACACCAAGTGCTGTGGAGGCTGGAGAGAAAAAGAAGACATACCTTTTACACAGCTTTGAGGGAAAATGGCAATAAATGACATAAGAACTCTGGCATAACAAGGTGGAGAGTTGTGACACAAAGGAAACTGCAAAGACAATCGGGACCTTTTGATGCACAAGAAGAAACAAGACTGTCCCAGCCTGTCTGGCTGCTGTGCTCACCATATTAAAATGTTCTACGCATCACTTCAATTAAAAATATTTTACATACATCAACTACACACACACAAAAAAAGAAAAACTGATTCATGCCTTCATTTCAAGCTGACTCGATAACATATTCTTTACTTCAGCTTATCCTTATCCTTCATCTATGTACCACCGTACCTCTGAAGCTTATGCTGTCTTTCATCCTGTTTGTATTCTGTCTTTCAACCTTATTTTATTTTACTTTTTCTTCTGTATTTTAACTTAATTTTAATTTGCTTTATCTTCTGAATTTTATCTTAATTTTATTTTATCTTAAATTTCAATATTAACAAGATATTAACAGGTCATTTTATTCTATTCTATGTTGCATGGTGGTAATTTCCTTTTTGCAAAGCACTTTGAGTTGCATTTCCTGTATAATTATTATTATTATTCATTCCAGCTCTAATTCTCAATCTTTGAGCTCTGACCTGTGTTTAGAATTGCCTCAGCTTTAGAGTTGCCCAGTCTGGCCGCAGTGATGAGGTGGGCAGCATTGACTGGCTCTGAAAGTTTTGTATCCATCCCATCCACCATCAGAAGATCCTCTGAAGGACACAACACAACAAAACTCACATTATTTCATATTCAGAACAAGCCTGTGAATCACCTGCAATACCTAGGAAAACATCATTTAGAAGCATGAGCCTTGATGTGCACCATTCATGTATGGACACCAACACATTTCTCATCTACTCTCTGAATATTTGGAGTCACAAAAATATACGCACCATCATTCAGTCTTTTGGCCTCTCTCTGCAATGCCATACCAGATGCGTATGCCTCAATGCATCCTCGGCTGCCACACATACACTCAGGGCCATCTAATGACACCATGATGTGGCCCAGCTCTGCCGCGCAGAAACTGCTACCATGGATCAGCTCATTGTGATGGATAATCCCTCCTCCGATACCTGCAGAGAATCACAAATGCCACTTCAACAATCCCGAAAGACTTCCAGAACTCCACACTGAATGGAATAATCATGTGGAATAGAGGCACATGACACATTTTTAATAACTTAGAAAATATAAATTTACCAAATGAATTGTTTCAGTTTGCAGCAACACAAACTCTCACAAAGATAATGACATCTGCAAATTATTTGCAAGCTTATAAACTATTAACATTAACTATTTTAAAAATAACATCTGGCTTTCTCAAAACCGTTCAATCCAATTTAAGACATAAAACAATTTCCTGATATATGATTTGCGAAAGGGGTGTAAGAAATCCTCACCTGTTCCAGTGATAACAGTGACAAAATTCTCCACTCCCTTCCCGTGACCAAACTTCTTCTCGGCCAATGCAGCACAATTGCCGTCATTATCGACCCAGACAGGTAGGTGCAGGGCATCAGAGATGGGTGTCCTTAGGTCCACTGAGGACCACTCTTGGATAAGTTTTGTGGAGTGTAGCACTACACCTTCTTGAGGGTTTACACGGCCACCCGTAGAGACTCCTGAGATGGAGACAAGAGTATTGAAAGACAGATTTTGATTATAGCTACAATGACTAATACCTAACCAAATTAAAAAAAATTCTAGGATGAATAACATCTGCGATTAAGTGAGGTTACATACCAACACCAAGTATCCTACAGTTTAGGTGTACGGCATCCCTCATTGCATCTGTACACATCTGTAACATGAGCCGCATTCTGGATTCATAGGCCTTTGGATTTGGCTGTGTGTATTTCTTCACTATCTTACCCTGAACAGAGAGCCAGAAGATACTTCATTTACAGTTTGCATTTGGCAGACTGTTTCATCCAAAGTGATGTACTGTACATATGAGAATTTCAACAACGCACAGGAGAGGGATAAACAACAATAAACAATGTCAATGATAAAGAGCACAAGATTCAAAATTATCAACAATAGTAATTTTGTAATTTTGAGAGAAGAATTACACAATTAACAAATGATTAAAAATAATTCAGTCAAAAAAAGCAGTCAGTATGTGTACCTGTCCCACATTTCTAGTTTCTCTGTGTTTGTAAAATATACATGACTCACGAGTATGAATGAGAGGTTTTCATTGAAGAAATGCAGAGACTGCTTACGAAAATGATAACACAAATGATTGATTAAAAGTGTTTTTGCAGTTTTTGCTCTGCCTTTTCAGCACTCCTTTCATAAGTTGCCAGTTTCCTAAGTCCCTAAGATTTTTTTTCTTCAGTTTTCTTGATTCATGAGGTACCTGAAAATGGCTGTTTACATCTGATGCACCGACAGTAGCAGAAATAATCAGTCAGAATATATTCCAACTATTACTGACCACTAATGACATAAACTTACCACATACATCTCTATCTTTTGTGGATTGTTTTGAGATGTCCTTTAACCTGATGTCAAAAACTCATGTGAAAGTGTTTATGCAGCCCACCTGCTGGCAGACGATAGCCACTCTGAGGTTGGTTCCACCCAGGTCCACTGCCAGAGCACTCTGTGTTTCCAGGATATGGTCAATGTCCTGAGAGATGGAGTCTTTCACTGGGGGGAAACAGAAGGTCTTCTGGAGGGGCTCATCCAAGTCAATGGTCCTCAAAAATTTTACAATTCGAGGCACTGCGTTACCATCACCATAGATCTTAGAGCTGATGAGAAACAGACACACATATAGTGGGACTGTGTTCGGCTTGTTTCACTGTTTCCAATATTGTCTGATACTGCCTGATATATGCTTCAAAGAGATAATAACCATTAGATTATATTTTTATCTAATGAACATTTAGAATTGTGGCTGTAAAGGGAAAGGGAGCATCTTCTAGGATGGCTTATTGTCACAGTTGATGCATGTTAACTGTACTGTAAATATTTGGAGGTAACCATTCATTGCTTATTGAGACGCCCAATTTTTGCTAAAGCTGCGAGCTGTGAGCAAATACTGGAGCACAGAGTCGCAGATGGGCAGTATGCTGTCCTTACCAGGGGTATCTCTTTCCAAACTGCAGCTCCAGAGCATGGTAAATCTTATTATGGGTATCAGCGTCTCTTACATGGAGAACATTCTCACCTGGCAGATACATATAAAGGCATGTCACTCAACAGGAAAACCAATCTGCATTGTATTTTCAGCTCATATACTCCAGCAACAATATGACTTCTTGATGACTGTATATAATGTGGGTCTAGCTGGCAACTTGACTCTGGCAGACAAGTGATTCAGGCCACAACCATCGAGCAAGGGGTAGGCAGATAACTGCAATCTAACAACCTGTCTCTCTGCCAATTTGTCTTGTCCCAAGGTTGATGACTGGCGTGCCAAAGGCACCAGCCTCTCTGACTCCACAGCTGCTGTTTCCAATCATGCAGCCAGCATGGCAGACCAGCTGGATGAACTGTTCGAAGGGAACGTGCTTTACCGCCCGGAAGTTGGGATGCTGCTCGATGCCCTTCTTACGCATCACTCGCACCATCTCCTTACTTCCTGTTTACATGAAGAGACAGACCATGAGAAGCGAACATAAATCTTGATCAACAAGATTCTAATCTGTCTAATACTAAGTATTTATTGTGTGGTAATAATAATAATAATGGTGAAATCAACAGATCACATAAGCATAACTGACCAGCATCAATGTTAGGGAAGAGGATGAGAGTTTTCTTGTTGAAGGACAGCAGGGCCTCCAGCATCAGTCCATATATCTTAATAGACTTCTGAATGTCAGTGGTGACTGGGTGTTGCAAAGCCACAATGTAGTCATGCTCCCCCACATTGTCACCTATAAAATGAGTCAACACCACATACAAAAATATTTGAAAAATCTTTGAATGCTTTGACGCAAGTGGCTTTTGGGAAAAAAAATAGCTAAATAAATGGACTACAATTTTCTTCACAAAACTTTGGTACCTTATGGAAGCAGCTTATAAATAATAACATCAGATATGCTGAAATGGAATCATATCAATTTGGTAAGATATTTTATCTAGAATCTGCCATTAGATTACCCAATGGTAATCTATCGACTATTGAAAAAATATGTTTGGAGAAACGGAAGTGAAGACCAAACTTTATGTGAATATAATTTATGTATTTGAACAATGGTTGAGAAACTTTCAGTAGCAATACATCATCAGTATCATTCTTGACATTACTGAAGAGTATTGTTGATTGATGATGGTTGCCTTTATTGTTGTAGGTGATGTTATAAAGCACATACCTAGCCAGCACTTGATAATGTCCATGTAGTCGTCTCTGTAGTGAGCCGACAGCAGTTTGTCGTAGGAGGGGCAGCCAGCCAGTAAGATCCGAGAGTGGTCTTCACACATGGCGATAAGGTGCTGCTCCGCACTGTGTGTGCAACAGGCGTGATAATGGGCTAGTTTACTGATGGCATGGCGGATCGAGTCGTCAATAGTGCCACTCACCTGGGAAAAGCAAGATGCGATATATTTTTACATCAAAATGTAGATGGTATGTAGCCCACTTATCCCTGAGTTCTTTAATGTAATTAACTAAATGTATGGTAAGGTTTTTTTTAAATCTTCTTTAAATCTTCTTATCTTCTTCCATTTCTAATAGGTACCTTTAATATGTCTTGGATTACGTACTGCACCTTTAATGAACTGTAACGCTACTGTTTTTAAACTATGTGTGCTTCTTGGCTCTTTTTGGCAAAACTGACAATTTATAATCAATTAGCACACTACAATGAAATGTATTACTTTTTTACCCAAAATATCGCAAATATTTACCTTGTACTTACCTTTTGGCAAAGGAAATAACCAGACTTCTCACTGGAATAAGTTTTAAAAATATTAACTTCTCTTATTTACTTTTTAAAACATGCAAAATAAAGAAACGTGAAATTGTAGCAATTTTCCTTTAAAGTTCACTTTATGTTCCTTTAAACACTCTGAGAAAATAATTGATTTGTATGATTTATATGATTTATGTTGTTTATAGTAACGCTATTAAATAAATGTACAGTATCTTAAACAATATGCATAACATGGCTTTCACTTCTTCAGAATCAATAATATTAGTGAATCCTTCCTCCTCACCTCTCCACCCTCAAGATGTAGGATTCTAATATTCATCAGGGCCGCGGCAGTTGCGAGAGCCAGCGCGTCAAAGCGGTCACCATGGACCACCAATACATCAGGACGGAGCCTCTGTAGGACATCAGGCAGTTTAACCAACGCCAGACCAACGCTTTCCACCATGGCAGCTTCGTCCTCCCCTCTCACAATGGTGTGGAGCTTGGAGCCAATATCAAAGTCATCCTGCTCGATCATGCGAAAGGTGTTTCTGCAAAGTGTAAAGTATCCATGAAAAATCGGGGTGGCAGGGATTAGGTGGTAGGGTGATCACCTAGTGATCGAAGGATCGCCGGGTCGATCACCTCCATGTCGAAGGTCCCTGAGCAAATTGTTCTCGACAGGTAAGTGGGCCTTACATGGTTACCTCGGCTGTCGGTGTGTGAATGTATGTATGAATGTGAGGCAAACATTGTAAAGTGCTTTGGATAAAAGCGCTATAGAAATGCAGTGTGTTTACCATTTACCTAAAACTATAAAATGGCTATGTACTGTGTCTGCATGTCAGATAATGTCAGTCTCTCTGCTTAAAAAATAAGGGGAATTCAATCAAACGCTGCACCAAGAGTACTTTCTACAGTGATCAAGGTATTGAGGATTTTTCACGAGAGTCGCAATATCGTTGTGTCCCAGACGGCGGCACGGAGGCGTAGTGGTTAGCACTGTTGCCTCACAGCAAGAAGGTTGTGGGCTCAAATCCTTTCTGTGTCTTCGTGGGTTTCATTTGGGTGCTCCGGTTTCCCCCTCCCACAAAAATATGTGCGTTAGGTTAATCACGCCTACCATTGCCCCTGACCAAGGCAAAGTGGAAGATCTAGGGCTGGTCCTAAGAGCTGTTGTGTGTTTTCACATGTGCATGTGTTTGCGGAGAATTAATTTGCCTACGGGGTTCAATAAAGTGTCATTCTTACTCTTCTTGTCGTTGAAGGCTGTCTGTCTGTGAGCTACTGCACCAAACTGAGGGTGACTCTCAATCAAAGCTCTGAATTAGGTTTGCACGGACGATCTTTCAGGACACAAGTCATGTTTTTCCAGCGACTGTCGTTATGATTTATCAGCAGAGAACAGTAAAGCTCAAACTATTATTATATAATCCAGTAATAACAGGATGGTTACAGGATGTGATATTATATAAAATAGTGTGTCTTATGTCTAATTTTGATGCATTGGTGATTGGTGGTCATTAAGCCAAAACCACAAAGTATAAGCAGTAGCTAAGACAGTTATTGGCCTGGGCAGCACTGGCCTACTCGTTATACTGACTGGCCCATCCAGCCTAGTTTGATCAAAATGCATTTTTGTTAAAATATAAAAAAATATAAACATTCATGTAATCAAAGAAATTAATATACGTGTGATCTATTGTTGACTTGTTGAGTGTGTCGATAACAATTGATTCTTTGCATTGCAAACAGATTTAGATCGGCACAAGTGACACCAGCCGGCTAAGTTTCCGTTTACATAGCTACGTAGTTGGATCTTTGTAATTTAAATCGATGCATTGATGCAATAGATAAAATCATTACACCCCCTACCAGTATATGGCATAAATGTTGTTTGTAGAAATGTTATGCTACACTTGGTACTGTTGCTGTTTTAGGCCTGTGAAGCCCTTTGAAACACTGCATGTGATTTGGATTGCTATGTGGACTTACCCATAGTCATCAATGAGATGTGAGCCAAGCACCACCACTTCCAGTTCAAATTCCTCAGGGTGGGATTTGATCCCAAACATAATGGGGGCCAGTTTGGAGTAGTCTGCTCTGTTACATGTTGCCACACAAACCCTTAGCTTCCTCTTTGACTGCTAAAAATGAAAATTACAGCCATGCAATTTGTAAGATTAAGTTAGTGTTCAAACAACAGCACTAATGTATAATATGCATGATGAGGAAAATTACCCAATATACTTGTGGGATAAACATATCTCAAAGATATTTCACTTTTGAAGAGATAAGTATGAATTTATCTTAAATGTTCTGATGACATTTGTTTGAAAATACAAATGAAAAACGTACCTGACACTGTTCTTCAATCTTTGCCCTCTCCATTTTGTATCTGCTCCTCTGCATTCTCAAATAGTACAGCTCCTACAAAACAAAATGTGGGTGAGGCTCAGTTAACATTTTACAAAGCCTCATATTATCCATTATCTTCAGGTTATACTCACTTGCGCCCTCCATATATTGAGATGCTGAAGAATGAAAATAAAACAAAACTATGCTAAAATGACTTGATGGCCCCAAAAAAGGTCACACAAGAAACTGGCACATTTTTAGCCACGATGAAAAGATGTTTTTCTTTTCTAATTTTCTTTTTTTACATTCGTTATGTAGTTCATGCAAAAAATGTGATATTAGGAATTTTGCATAAAGCCAGGACTAGGCAAAATATCAAGTTAAAACATATAATTTACACTTTTAAGGCATCATCACAGACCCCTTCCACCCTTGACATTACCTCTTTGAACTCCTCCCCTATGACAGGTGAAACAGATCACGTCTTAACAAAACCAGCAGACACGAGAACAGTTTCTTTTTTTTTGGCCATCACACTTCTGAACACTTACCCAAACCCACCATACCTACCTAATACCTGTTTGACCAGTAAACGTGCAATCACTGTGCAATGACTTGTCTGTGCGACTATTGCTGCTGTGCACTTGTCGCTATGTACAACGAAATTGGAGGTCTCAATGTGCAATATGTTTTGGGTAATGTTGTGTGTATCTTGTAAATTTATTTGTCTGTTGTTCACTGTTTTAATGTGTGACTGAACACCAGAATCAAATTACTTGGATGCTTCACAGCATACTTGGCAATAAAGTACAAATCTGATTCTGCATAAGAAAAGTATTTTTTCCGCATTGAAAACTTTGCCTATGGCCTGAGTAGTTTACACCTGCTTAAACTACTACTACTACTTTAGCAACAGTATATCACAAAATATATTATTCCAATAGCTACAGCAGAAAAAAAGATAAGTGTATGTAGCTGTTAAAAACAATATAAATGATTAACAGACCCTTTCCAGCAGCAACTGCCCACACTTTGTAGACAGTTTCAACAGAGACAAACATTATGTTATTTGTGAAGCACAAACCACCTTTGAACTCGACCACACAGACATACTTGAGTCTAACAGTGCATTTTATTCAAAATGGGCAACTTGAAGCACTAATCCTCAAACTACCTATGATCCAGGCTCCCGCTGTGTATGCTAGAGATAAATAAAACAGCTTTGGGCGTCATAAGTTTGGATTTCTCATTAGTGTTGAAGTTAACTGAACAAGTGAGAGTGCTTTCCATGGAACCATCAGCAAGCAGTGTTTTAGTGTTTACTTGAGACTGCTTTGCTAGTTAAATTAATATGCAACATTTTTTATGGAAATAGTTGTATATATTTGTATACATTTGAATGTGTGCATCTGTCTTCTGTACAAAAGTACAAGAAGGAGTCACTGACAACTGGTGTCAAATTCCTTGTGTGAGTGAGCATACTTGGCCAATAAAGCTGATTCTGATTTTGGAAATGGTTTAGGAGGTAAGTCAAATATCAGTTAACAGTGGTTATCACAATTTGACAGTTCTAATCAGATTTTTAAATCATATTATCCAGCACAAGGCAAAGCCTAATTCATATGAAGAAAAAGAAGAGAGAAATAAATAACAATGATACTTTACTGATCCCCGTAGGGAAATTAATTGTCTGCATTTTTACCCATCATCAATGACGAGCAGTGGGTGCACAAACATGCACACACAACGCGCCTGGGGATCAACTCCAAATTTCCACCTTTGCCTTGGTCAGGGACAATGACAGGAGTGATTAACCTAAGGCACACATGTTTTTGTGGGTGGGGGAAACCCGAGCACCCGGAGGGAACCGATGCAGACACATTTTCAACATCCCATACATTTAGCATGTGGTGCAGTTGAATTGTGGAGATTTGTAATGGCCAAGACGCTCTGTGTGTTGTTGGAATGTCACTGAGATTTGAAAGTAGGCAGACTGGGAAAGCCTTCGTCTCTGACCAAGTAGGATCCCATGAGTACAATCAAAAGTCACAGCTCTCTAAAGTCCATTGACTGTTTTAGACACAGTGAAAGGACTGACTGTCCAAAGCAATGATGATCGATTAAAAGAAAAACATTAAAGAACCTCAAGAATTCCTCAAAGGGAAAGCAATGGCTCAGATTTTTTAAGAAAATTAAAATCAATTCCTCATTCCATGGGAAATATTCCCAGCAGAGGCCAGATCACTTAACACATTGTTTGTATGTGGTGTCAATAGATTTTATCAGGATTTTATGGGTCTCCGTTCCTTTCCGTCACCAGACAATGGGGGTATGATGAACAGAGGCTTCATTCTTTGTAACAGAAAAAAAATGGTTTTACAAAGAGCTGACACCATCTGTTATTGTGAATACAAAAGTATGGTTACATTTTTGCTATGTGGTCAATTTATCTGTCCATCCATATGCAGAGTTCTTGTTTCCATCAGTGTAAACTGCAATTGTCTACGCACAACACTTGGAAACACATTTTGGTCAAAATTAAATCAACAGCCAATTTGGATGGAGTCTGGCCTGTCCTCAGCTTATCAAACCAGGGGCCATTGCTCCTCCATGTTGTCCATGCCTAGACTAAAACATAATGGCCAATTACCAATGTCTTATACACAGATGAGTGAATTAGTTTATTTCCAGATTCTGCCAACAATGAAGAGGTGTTGTCACAAACATAGACACATCAGACTCAACAGGAAACATGAAAAACATTTCCTTTCTCTGGACGAGCGCTTAAATTACCATCATAACTCTGAAGTTGGCATAAACCATCAGCTCAGCCACCTACTCAGACTAGGTTGGCAGGGGCCTTGATCTTTAAGGATTGTTTTGGTTTGCTGTGTTTCACCTGAACGAGTCATGAAAAATTTACATGACAACGCAATGGCTGTGGTGAGGAAAGTTTGCAGTTCAAACTGGCAGTATTCTGAAAGAATACACACATATACGGTGAAACATACTTTCTGTCACAAGACAGTAACGTGAGACAAATAAATGGAATTGTCCTCATAAATTAGCCGAGGAAACAGCAATGGTGAGCCTGACAGAAGTTTATAACAACGTAAGTCATTATGCTGTTATGTTATAAGATATTTTGTTTTACTCTTTTCCTTAATTGTTGGGCTGTTGTGTGTTATATTATATAGTGAAGGTTTTGTGTCTTTATTAGAGATGTGAAAAATTGTGAAAATCCCTGCACAGATTAATTTGAAAGCGGTGACAGCAAAGTTGAAAATCGATATTTGTTGTGGAGGATGTTGACTTATTAAATTCTAACCAAAACTATTTCTAATTAAACTAATTCTAACCTTCTCTCTGCAAGACAGTGCATAAAGATATTTACAATATTGGGAGATTTTGAAGCTACAAACAAAAATATACCAAAAATCTTTAGTGAAGTTTATGGTCTAAACAAAGGGTACAAATACATGAAAATGCTATCCAATTTGTATTTTGAAGATTACCATTCATCGCACCTGAAATGACTGAATTCTGAATGTCCAGTATTTGTTTGTGGTGCTGACGATTTTTTTTTACTGTGCATATTCCATGCAGTCATGCTTTCAGTCAGGTCTAATAATTTAAATCAAACATAACTAAACAGGTGCTTTGGGCTACATCCTGAGCTTTAGCCCTAAAGTCCATTCAGCACAAACACCATGACTTCAAATTAAGCATCACAAGACAGCATCAGCAGCCAGCACTGTGGTGTGGGGGAAGGGAACCATGCGGAAAGCAGAGGAAGGGACAAAATGAATGGCGAGACAGTAACACAGACAGGATGAGATCAGAGGGGGAGACAGACATTGGGGGAAAAGGAGATAAGGAGAAAAATAAACCTAATATCAGAGTAGGCGAGAAAAAGCAAAAAGCCTGTCTGACTCACATGAGGGTCTCTGCCCACCGACGCTGGTTGCTTTTCCATCCCACACCTCTCTTCTCTGGTCAAGCCCTCTCTCCCTCTATCTCTCTATCGCTCTCCCTAGCTTTAAACACATCGGCTAACGGAGGCTGAGTGCAAACCAGCAGAGGAAAGGAGAAAGGGAGAGAGAAGGGGGGTCTGGTTGCGTGTTGGGAGGTTGGGTGGTTTTGCATCAAGCCTCGTGATTGGTTGAAGAGAGACAGAAGGCATGTCTGATGCCCCACACACAGCATCCCCAAGCAGCAGAACGCTGGCCATGTTTGTTCTTCCACGCTCTTATAGATAGGTGCACAGTAGATTATGCTACTCGAAAAATGATGTGAACGGGGTCTTTTGTCTTTTTGTTATTCAGACAAAGATTATTTTCATCTTTGTCTAGAGCCAACAAACAGCTAAAATACTGTGATATTTTTTAATCACTATTGTATTACTATTATTTTTTTCGAATGGTCAATTTCGAATGTCAAGTTTATCCAGGAAAGGCTTTCATTCTGAGCCCTGTGGAGGTTGTTTACAAAAATACAAAATGACAACATAAAATGCAGTAGCTATTCGTCTCAACATCCTTTGAACGGGCTAATTACTTACTAGAATTATAACATTTAAATGAGGATACATACTGCTGAAAAATACTTATTGTTGGAAGTAAGTTGTAAACTTACTGCGAGGGGTGTAATAAAGCCTGTCTATGTATTTCAACAGCAACAAATCTCGACCTTCTGTGTCTACGTGTGTCCTTACATGCACTGTTTTTTTTCTGCTTCTGTTTTGACAGAAGGATTGGTACTTGCAGTGGCCTACTAATTTCCTAATGACTCTTTGCAACCTTGCATCATCCTTGTATATGTATAGTGGCTATTATATGTATATTCAAGTGGCAGGAACTTTCCCCTGTACTCCTTGAAAACAAAATGACACATCATCTGCCCCAGATTCATTAGAAGAAACATCCAGGATTTACCGTGATTTTGAGGGCATTTTTACAAAAGAAAAAAAGTTTTACGTGACGCAGAAACTTTTCAAATCGAGGCAAAGCGGACAAGCAAGGTATTAAGTCAGGTACAAGAATGCTGGGTTTTCCCAGTTTCTGGTTCTTATGGCTTTTTTTGAAGCATTCCATGGCAGTTT
>OMNV01010816.1:39410-79206 GCA_900303265.1 Brotula barbata | reverse complement strand
CCAAATTAAATATTTCAGCCAAGGCAAACACCACCACATTGTCTTAAAAATAAAAACAATGTTTAAAAAAAATTTTTTACCAAAATTTTAAAAATAATACAGTTTGACAAAGGACTATGTTTTTCTGAGGATTTTGTACCACATCATAATCTAGATTCTAATCAGAATGGTGTCGTTTAGTCACAATAAACTCTACACGTGTAACTATAATCCCCTCTGGTTTCTACCGGTCTTTCACGTAGCCTGGGCCTTTACAGTGATTCAGCATTTGGCTTTGGGTTAAGAAATGTTCAGCCTCATCTTATTACAAACCATTGCTTTGTTCAGCCTAAATTCTTTCCACCATTTGACAGCTTTCACATGCTCCACCTCTCTCAGTCACTCAGACAAGGCTCAACTCTGAGACAACACAGATTTTGTTAAAAATCAGTGAAATTTTGGTTTTAGGATGTATTTTACATGCAGGCTTTTCCAGTAGACTGCTGCTGAAAAAGATCAATGCCAACAGAACAGGATAGAAGTTGTTTAAATGTTCTGTCCTATTCCTTTTTCTATTTCTTTGTGCACACCAGAGACACTATCCGATACAGACAAAAATGCTGAATCAGGTCCCAGTGACACTAACTATAATCGTCCAATCCAATCCAAAAGTTTAATTTGCAATGTGCGCTAGGTTGTTTTAAAGTTGTGTAGTTTGATTTTTGTTCCCAGCACAAATAAATTGCATTCTCCTTTATTTTTCCCTTTTTTCTATAAATAATATTAATCCAAATTGAATAAATGAGAATGAAATTTTTAAAGGGTTCCAAATCAGATTGCAAAGATTTTCCTGGGACTTTAAATGCCCTTGGTGGACATCATTTTTAATCCTTTCCTTCTCTCATTTGTATCTTTACTTCTACTTTTACGTTATACAACGTGGATTAATTGGACACAGTGTCTTTTTTTCAACTAGTAAATATTCTTTTTTTTTGGTGTTGTTTAAAAGAAAAAAAGAACATCACTAAGGGTGGACACAATGACATACATTTCAACACCTGGGACTTTGTCCATGTACTGAGGGAAAGAATTGCTGCTGTGTTATGCTAACCAGCCATTTTAAATCCTTTGGAATAGCTGCCTCGAGGGCCAGAATGTTTACGGTCCCTCAAGAACAAAAGCCCTGTAAGGAACATCCTCTATTATGTTTAATTTCTATTTAGGTGTTTTTTATGCATTATAGTATTCTTAGTCCACTTAAATTTTCATATATATTCAAGTCTGTAGACCATGAAGGGCAGGGAGTCAAGGCTGGAGTGTAAGCAAGTATTTGGGGGCAATGTTGGCACCACTACAACAGTGTGCTCCGAAAATCAACTCAAAAAGGGTTCATTGTCTTTTGTGTTTTGACACAGTTATGATCTCCTGGGCACAGGACACTGCTCAGAATATCAGATCACAGAAACTGTTCAAAGTTAATCTCACTTCTACAACAGACAAACAAAGCAATGAACCAAAAGCTGTGCACTCGGCCTACCTATCCACAACCATGATAATGAAACAAACTTCATTTAAATGTTACATATAAATCTACTGAAGTAATCTAATATAACTATATCCAAAAAATTTACTATAGACCATAACGAAATCCACGGACTAAATTTTTACAAACTAGATGACAATATATTAATGTCTGACCTTTAGCACTTGTGGCTAGTTTAATTGTTTTATGTATCATAAACAAACAACTTCTCCTTTCAGTTTTACAATTGAGGCTCTATTAAAAGTTGGTGACAATTAAATGAAATACTTACATTTAATGTTGAACTTTGGAATCATTTGGTATAGTTTCTGGTTGATGAATTTCACAATAAGAGAATGGTCATAAGTTACATTTACTCTGTAACAACACAGTAACATATTTTACTCGATTACATTTGGTAACGCTGTCCTAAAAGTCTTTGTCCATGTTATTTTAGAAATCTGCAATTGGACAATTAGACAATTGGTCAGCAGTGCGAATCTGAGCTATAACAATTTCATCACCATTAAAATCAGAAAGCACCAAATCTCCATAGTAGCTACACTGATACAAAACTGAGAGAGAAGGTGAGTGTAAGACGCCGAATGTCTTGGCAGATCCGTTTCACCCCATAAACACAGTTAATGATTGAGCAATTCAGTACACGTTTAAGTATTGATGTTTATATGCTTATTTTATATTTTTATACACAATTATTAATGGGTTACTCATGTGAAAAGGTCCATAGAATAGCACTTACTATTTATATACAGTTTAATATAATCAGGATAATGGAAAGTGTAATTACAACTCAATTACCAGTGTTTACGTTGTTAAAATACGCTGCTAGGTGAAAGCCCAAGTTGCTGCGATATAACGGAAACAAATCTAGATGGACGTGGAGGGAAATCACCGCACATTACAGTTTGTGTCATACATTATCAAAACTAAGTCCAATGTGACTGTGTGCGTCACACATCTTCGTTATTCTACCACTGGAGAGGGGTTTATTGATTTTCAACGTTCTGTCACTCCGAGACAGTGGGCTTATTTGGAGTGGAGAGTTTCAAATTCAGTATTCAGTTATTTCAAGCGAGCACAAGAAGGAAGCATAAGAAGAGAAGCTAACTTGTGCGGCCAAACATATTGGCTAGCTAACGCAATACTTCACTTCACTTCACTCCTAAACCGACTTTATAAAGTTATTCCACCTAAACCAATCGTGAAGCTATACAGCAATAACGGGTGAACTGGCAAAATGATAATGGGGCTAACTGCATGTGTTACAATGTTTGGTACCCGGAGCTAAAACCATCTTCGAATCGGCCAACGAGTATACTTTTATCTCCCATGCTAACATCGCCTTGCAGCGGATAACGGCGCTAGCGTTAGCTGGTTAACCGTTCACGCTCAAAGTTACCAATGCAAATTTTTTATTATTAATTAGAGGTTTCTGAAATGAAAGTAGCAACACGTACCTTTAATTGTCCGCGGGTGTTTTTTTCATCTCACACTTAACACGACGCCGCTATGATGAGTTCTTCGTTTTCGGTCTGGATAAATTTTGGGTGGTCTGGTCAACGTTCTTCGTTGTGGTGCGCCTGTAGATTTTCACCACAAGGGGGCGCGTATCCCGCTTTGCTGTTTCATGAAGGGAGTTTTCTCTGACCGCAATAACAACGCCAGGTGCATCCGGAATTGGCTACCATAATAAGTTCAATATGGAGACTGGGCTGTATACATACTTAAGTGGCTACCTCTATGTGTAAATATTTAGAAACAGGTCGTGGCTCGGCGGACGACCGCTGGGCGCTCATAGGGCTCCTACATGGACTAGTCAAATGCCTTAGACAAATTTCATTTCCATATGTAAATACTGAATATAAACTTTAATGGCGAAAGCTCAGATTCTTCTTATGTACAGCTTGTTGAAATCCTCACGAAACGTTTCCGACCAGGTAAGGTTCGAGTCAAGATTGTTTTGTATAATCCAATATCACATAAAATGCCACAATGTTCAGTTGAAATTGAAATTAAAGCATAGAACTACAGGTTTGAATCACACGCTACATAAAATACCCGACCATCCAATGGGAAAATGTATGCAAAGTAGTGAATTAAAAACAGTTAAGCATGTATGTGGGATTGATATTTGAAATATGCAGTTTTTCAGTTCCTCAAATTTAATTGTTGAATGGTTTTATTTTGACAGTTTCGGAATCAATATTATTAACCAAATATGCTCACACATACAAGGAATTTGACTCTAGTTACCAACGTCTCTTTTTT
The DNA here is from genome assembly GCA_900303265.1 of Brotula barbata. Classification (NCBI taxonomy): domain Eukaryota; kingdom Metazoa; phylum Chordata; class Actinopteri; order Ophidiiformes; family Ophidiidae; genus Brotula; species Brotula barbata. Next base: position 75,416 of record OMNV01010816.1, on the reverse strand, counting down.
TGTGCTTTACACAGATTCATCCGCACCACACAAATATAAGGATGAGACACACAGATAAATATTAAGTGAGGTTTGGCTCGTACGAATAACACGTTACACGAGCCAGGGCTTTTAATTTGGAGGGAGCGGGATGTGGACGTATAACCCGGAAGCACGTCCGGTGTTTTGTAACAGCAGACCGGCGATGCCTGACGATAGGAACAGAACACGAAAGGTCTGCGGTTTCTTTTCATTCATTTTCGTTTGTTGCGCTTATTTGACAGAAGACCATGACTTCTTTAGTGTCAGAGGGAGTGGATACTGCCTCCTCCCTCGAAGAAGAGTGTCCCAAACCGGAGCTTTCTGCAGCGATGCGGGCTAAAATCGAGCGGAACCGGCAGCAGGCGTTGATGCTCCGTCAAGCCAGACTGGCGAGCCGTCCTCTGGCCGCCGTGGAAGGCGCAAGTTCGGCCAAAGTTTCCAAAATCATCGACTCAGGGGCCGGGTTCTTCATCGAGGAAGAAGAGCACGGAGAGGGGGAGCACAGGGCCAGGAAAGTGGTTCATCAGCCAGGTGTGTGTGCGCGTCAACGTGTGAAAGAGAGAGAACGAGACTACACACTTATGTTGCACTTGCGTATCTGTGTTTGTTTTTGTTTCTCTCCCTCTCCAGCTCCAGTGATTGAACCAGACTATTTGGTGTGTGATGACTGTGACAAACCTTTCATGGATTCCTACCTCAGCAACAGCTTTGACCTGTCTGTCTGTGACAAATGCAGGTACAAACACTCACACAGAAGCTGTGGGTTTCTTTTGCACTGTTTTTGCAACATGCATGCACACATTCTTGGAACTTGAGGAAAGAATGTTTCCTGACAGCTGAAATAAGTGCTGCTAATGCTACAGTAGTCAGAACAGTGTGTTTAGCAGCTCTGATACATCAAATGAAGCTTATCACTGTGCTGATGTCGCTTGGTTCCAATTGTAGTGGAGTTAGCATTTATTTTTCTGAAATTGTAATTTAGATATGATACAGTTGGTTTTTGTTTTGACTGTGTGAAAATGTGTGTCACTCTGATAGCCCTGCCCAAGATCCACCTATATCGAGTACTTTATTTGTATTGTGCATTGATCCTATTAACTAAATACCAAAAAACAAATATATGTGAGTTGAATGTTAATGGATATGTGGTTATATTTTCTTAAATTTGTCTTATTACTCATACAGTAGCAATATTAATCTCAAGCTTTAATAAACACAAATGGACCTCATGGTTTACACATTTAGTTTTATGCTCTCCCTTTACGTGTAATATCCCCCTTTTGTAATCTCACAATTTCCATTTGATTGTTGTTATTTTGTTTTATTTGGTTTAATCTTAAAATAAGCTTCAGAATCAGAAGAGTCTCACCCTCATGTAAGTTGATTCATTTCTCAAACCCTCACCCTCAGAGATAATGAGGAGAAGCACAAGCTTATCTCCCGTACGGAAGCCAAGCAGCACTACATGCTGAAAGACTGCGACCTAGATAAGAGGGAGCCCCCACTGAGGTTCATCCTGAAGAAAAACCCTCACAACCCACGATGGGGAGACATGAAGCTCTACCTCAAACTGCAGGTGTTTACTGGGACTGCGGGACGATCAACTGTGTGTGTTGTGTGTGTTGCACGCTTGAGTTTGTGTGGCGGTAAGAAAAGGTTACTGTATCATTCTACTTGACATTGTTGTGGGTGAGTGTTTTTCTTCAGCTGTGCACCATTGAGCATGCTTGTCTGAAGTATGTATTTGTAGGGTGTGTGTATGCGGTGTGATGTGTTTGCAAAAGTGTCTGTATGTTCCTCAGGTAGTGAGGAGATGTATGGAGGTGTGGGGTTCGGAAGAGGCCCTGGAGGAGGCCAGGGAGACCAGGGAGGAGACCAGAGAGGTGCAGAAACAGAAACGTTTCAACAAGAAGGTCAAAGGTTAGTATCCAATGTATGCTAAGGCCACAATACCTCATATTCTTTTGTCTTTTGCAAGGCACACCGAAGCAGCTCAAAAACTAACAATGTCAATATGGTTTTAAAGAAATCCATCAAGTCAGCAATCAAGGTGATTGATACAGTTTGCAGTGGTGGAAAATATTTCCTCAGTCAGCTGAAGCGGCGGAGACAGCATGAGCACTGAGAGGCTACAGAAAATTTGCCTTTTTATGACCTGGTATTAAGTTCCAATCTGAGCTATTCAAACTCAAATAAGTACAAGTCTGAACGCACCAAATGTGTCCCCTAATTACAGCTGCTTTGGCGATCAACAGTAAGCGCAACAGAAATAACCATCCATGCAAAACACAGTGCGCTGTATAGTTGTATTGGATTTAATGAAGCCTACAGGCAAATATTTTGCCTCGAGGCTTTGTACTAATCTCGATTTACTTGAATCATTTCAGCCCTATTACACATATGACACTCATTCACATGCCAACAAGAGGAGAATGTTTACTTATGTTATTTACCTCATTTATTGGTGTTCGTTTCATTTCAGCACAGCATGAAACTGTCTATTGTGTTTTACTGTCATTGATCGTCTTTATCGCTCCACTCCTCTTTCACCACTCCACACACACGCGGAGCTCCGTGGACGCTGATTTCAACAGAAACCGGATGATTCATATTGCAAACAGGCGATATCTCGGGACATTTCATAAAAGATGGAGGCGCATGGTTAGAGATTCGTTCGTTCCTCGAGACGCATTTTTGTGTCAGGTGTGGACTTAACTTACAGATGGCCACATCAGATTGGATAGCTCAGATCAGAATTGATTTCCAAGTTTGAATTCCCTATAGTGCCAAAAAGCGTCTCTGAAGTTAACTGCTTAGCGAATAAATTGAGAAATCCATACGTGAACTTAATACTTACGAGAGACACTGCAGCAGTTCAGAGATCTTGTTGGTTACAGGCAATAGTGTGTCAAGAGGACAATGGACATCTGTGGTATCCTTTTTCATAGCATGTCTATGTACTTAGTCAGCATAGAAAAGAATGAAGGCTCAACAACATTTTGACCGCTTTTTATGTGTGAGCGCCCATATGAAGCATGCTCTCTTGAAATAAAGACACAGATGATTTCACTTTATACATTCTTGACACTTCTATTTGTTCACTGTGGAAGCATAAACATTCAGAGGCATGTCGGCATCATCTCAACATGTAACATGTTTGTGTGTCAGAGCTACGCAGGGCCGTGAGGAGCAGTATGTGGACCAAGGACACGAGTGCTCACCAACATCAGTATGGACCAGAAGAGGTGGTGGATGAAGACGAGGACCTTTATAAGAAAATCTGCACCACCTGTGGACATGAACTCACTTACGAGAAAATGTAGATACACATACTCTTCACTGCTGCACTTTTGCAGGTCATGGTGCTACTGCAGATAGGTTGTCAAGGCTGTATGATCCAAACCATCACAAACCAGACAGACTTTGGTCACCCTGATCACACCCCAGAAGTTTGAGCCACACCGTAAGGGACCACAAACAGATTTTCTGACACTTCTGGTTTCTTATGTAACAAACAAATTTCCTCTTTCAGTTTGCAAGGTGGTAAAACTATGACTTGAAACCTGAAACTTATATGTTGCATAGAACAGTGATTTTTGAGGCCCCAATCTGTGTCTGAAATTGGTCAGAAACGGATATTGGTGTCTATTTTGAGAAAGGGCATTATGGGTTTCGGGTCAAACAACTATTTTTGTTTCTTTTCCTCCATCTCTCCTTCTTTCCTGTTATTTCATATATGGTGCATATTTCATATTTATATTGTTGCAATTTAAAGGGACCTCCGGTCCATGCACTCCTCAGTACAGATAGTCTTACTCCTGAATGACAAAAATTCACTTCCTTCATCTTCTATAGCAGCACATTTTAAGACAGATGTAAATGTAGTCATACATCTTAGTGGGCTCACTTACCAATATTGATGGACATCCTTTTGGTCCCATCTAATTTCACAATTCAATCCATGAAAGCCGAGTCAGTCAACATGTTATTTATGTATCACAGCTTGTTTTTAGATTACTGCTCCTTTTACCTACTGAAACACTGAGTACTGATTTGTGCAGTGCCTCTTCTCACATTCATGAACTGTACATGCAAATTCACAGGTGCTATTAAGGAGAGTTTGTAATAGAAACACATCAATACTAAAGTAAAACCAATGGCAAATATGTTGAAATTGTCATGAATTCAATAAAATGTGAAAAAAATATGGTTGTATTGAGCTGTCATCAGATGAGTTCACTGACGATGTGAATGATTTTGAAAACAGGTTTATGTGTGTATAACTATGCATGAATATTTTTTACTCCTATGTATGACTTCTACAGAGGCACATAAATTCTAAGCACCCTTAATGTCTGACAGTGTTCAGTCATCCAGGTCATTGTTATCCCAGAAGTAACCTTAATGTAAAACGAAGGCCTGAATACACTTAATTTGATTTAATGATGGGGCAGTCTATAAAAAAAACCAAAAAAAACTTTCAGAACGAAAAGACATTCAAGCTTGCTATTATTTTGACAGGATCTGCTTTAACTAACAGATATTTCCTCAAGACAATATTGCCAACTTGTCCTAATTTTGTTCCCATCCCAGGTTGAGTTTGGGGTATTTTGATTTTCTACATGGTAAAAATGCTTGAACCAATTTTTGAGTATTTGAAATTACATTGTTACTGGAGACAGTATTGTTCAAGGTGAACTATGTGTTTTAAGTCCCGAGTCCACTCAAGTGTGAGTCCAAAGTATTAATGAAAAATTGTACAAAATACCAAAATACATATTGCTCTTTCTGAGTGTGATGTCACAAGTCAGTGAGTTCCGTCATGGGTTTGGAACAAGAGACCTTGTATTTGGTTGTAAAGGCATTAACCAATGTACTTCCATGCTGCCAGAAAGAAATGACAAATTCCTTTGTCAGATTAAAATTTATCAAGCTTTGGACCAAAGGGCTCCCTGTCAACCACATGATAGGTCACCCAGGATGCAATATCTGTATAGTTAAACTATGTACACTTCAATAGTCAGGTATTCACTTCCAAAAAGGAGACTGATGTCTGACATTTTATTAATGTTCAATTTTTAGCAAAAAAGGACAATACAAAATGTTAAAATTCAAAGGTTCTCTCCACACCTGGGGCCTGAAAGACAAAGGCTTCATCTGTGGTGTCGACTTTGAGTCCCTCGATTTCATGCTGGAAGATTAGATATCAGTTAGGGAAAAATGGCAAGAGACCAAAGTTTATAAAAATTCCATAATGTACAATGTTATAATACCAACTGTAAAACAAGATGGATTTATGAGATGTTTTTGAAGCTGCTCCATGAAGTAAACCTTGAGATCAGGAATTCATACAACCTTAAATTACTTACATCAGTAAAGAACTTTTCTATGAGGTTATGTGCAGCCTGGTACACCAGATCGTTGTCATGGTTCTGCAGGATCTCAATGCGGTCCAGCCCACCGAGCTCTTCAACCAAAAGACTCAGTTTCTCCGTTTCACCAATTTTCTCTGCTGCCTGAAGAGTCAAAGTAAAACAGTAACTCTGCTTACTGCCAGTTCACAATGGAGTTTGGAATAATGGTTGGAGTACAGGGGTACATAATTTCAGTGTTCATGTTGTAAATCACCCTTTCCTCACCATGAAGATGTTATTGATGGCATCTAGTATCACCAGGATGACTTTGGCATCTTTGACCTGCAGCAGGTTGAGGATGGCTTCCAGTGCGCCACTCTGTACCAGCTGGACCACCTGCTCCACAGTGCCCCCACTGGTGAAGTTTGTGACTGCCCACACAGCCTCCCTCTGGGTCTTGAAGTCTCCCTAAAAATGAAAAGGCCTCATCTAGTGTCTACATTTTGTGAAGGGGATTTAAACACCAGGCTTGAGAACCACCCCTGCCATCACACTGTAGGCTTGTTTCATATCACAAGAGTACAATTATGATGCGTTAAGTTTGACATTCAAAATATGTTATCCAAGTGTCCTAACACTATTTGGTGATCTTATTGTGCACGGTCCTTTTAACTACAGCTGTAAATACTGTTACTCAATCCACATCACTTTAAACCCTCATGGTCATCCACTCACATTTTTGAGCAGCTCTACCAGAGGAGGAAGCAGGCCACAGGTGATGAGCTGCTGGATTTGCTTACAGGGTCCAGCGGCAATGTTGGACAACGCCCACGCCGCTTCCTTCTGCATACTCGCCTTTGGGTGCTTCATTAGCAGAGGTAGAGTGTTCAGGACTCCAGCGTCGATGGCCAGCTGAGTCTGCATGTCAGAGCCGCTCACTATGTTCCCAACAGAGCGAAGTGCTGGAGTCTGGACAATTAATAGTGGCTTGTGTTCAGCCAACGATGGGCTACAGATTACAGGAGTTACATTACATGGGCAAAGCTATTTGACAGGAGAAACCTCAATAGCATGGGAGGCTGCAGTGTGCTTCTTCTGACCCATCTTTTCTGGCCAGTTTAATACCTCCTCTTGCTTATATCCCTGTTAAATTTAAAACAAACTACTCAGAAGTCAACTTTAGACTCAAATCACAGCTGAAGCAGGCACTGTGACGAGTCAGAGACTATCACTTGTAGAACTTTGTTGATAATTTTGGTACTCCAACAGGCAATTGATACCAACCTGCAGCCTAGATGATCTAAACAAATGATGGTGCTATGAAGATCTTAGAAACCAATTACACCCATTTCATCAGTTTTTACTGCGTTTCAGTCATCCAAGAATTACCATGACGCTGATCTCACTGTGGCTCATGAGTTCCACCAGGCGAGAGACAATGCCGGTTCTCACGACAATATCAATGCGGTCATTGTCACCATCTGTGAGGTAGGAAATGGCCCAGCATGCATCAGACAAGATGTCCTTGTCACTGAGATGGAGTAGCTGGATCAGAGAGGGAAGCACCTGAAGGAAGACAGATTACTGGACATACCATCTAACTTCCTGACCTCAGAGTCACGTGATGCGTTTACAGTGATCTTTGATTATTGCCCTTACCTGCTGGACTGCACACAAAGGTGGGAACGGGTTCTTATTCCGGCACAAGTTGGACAGTGTCCATGTTAGGTTACGCAGATAGCCAACCTGACAAGAAAGCATTAAGCACTGATGCACAGCCCAAACATTTCCAATTTCATGTTCTAGGTCCATTTCTCCCCACATGCATTTTTATTTTGAACCAGTGAATTTGTGTAGACTTCCATCCATCCATCAAGAGGTAGAGAACACCCTGACAGGTTGCCAGTCTAATCACACAGCTGACTTGGGCCTAATTTACATCTTATCATCGTACCATTAAGTACCTCTTATTCTTAAAAGAGGCTTTACAAGCAGTAAACTTACTGGTGTCTCTGGGGAGATGCGGGCCAGTAAGGCTGGGATGACATGGCATTCGATTAGGACATCTCGATAAGCTGGACCGTCACCTGTTGGAAATTTAAACAACATCACACTACTGCATGAAATTAATGGTTGATATGGCAACACGTTATCTGAATAACTCTTAAAATAGAGAGAATCCAATTGCTAACATATGTAAATAGAAGTTTTGATTGCTCAGACTTGTAATACTAGATCATGACTCATAACAGCTGTCTTTGAGAGGAGTCCCATGCACATAGACAAATCTGTCAGACTACACCTTCACTACCGGAGTTTTAAAGATGAATTTATGGTTGTGCAAATCAAACAGCAAAAAAAAAAATCCCCAAGAACATCAAACAGTCAGGTTTGAGTGAAACAATCAGCTGAAATACATCTAGATAGCCACCATACATCATTTGTAAATTATTGTTCGTTATGTGGGCAGTTTGGTCTAGCCCTGAACCAGGGAACCAGAAATTCTGCAATTATTGTCCATTTCCAGGTTCTTAGTGCAAGAATTTGCAGATTATGTTTCATAAAATTGATGTTTTGGTTTTTGCACAACACATTTACTCACCCATTTCTCATTTTTATAATTGTATGAACGCAGGTCCTAGTCTCAACACAAGCATAGTTATCCTTACTACCATCTTAATGTATCACCTGCGATGTTGCCAAGTGCCCAGACAGCCTGTTCACTGATGTGCAACAAGGGTGAAGCCAGTAAGGCGATGAAAGCTGGTACCGCACCATGTTCCACCACCTGAGGGCACAAATACAAAAGCCCCCCCAAGGCCCTCAGACTAAAGTGGATAAAAAGTTTATTTACGCTTCAGTTTAAAATAAGTATCATTATTCAAGTCAAGTTAAATATGGCCATACTTCCTTTTCATCCAGAATAATAGTATAGTTTCCACACCTGTTGTGTATGCCAGGAGGTTCCTGAGGCAATGTTAGTGAGTGCCCAGGCCGCTTCAAACTGCAGAGCGGGCTCGTCATCCATACCCAGGAAGGCCACGAAGCGAGAGAGCAGGCCCGCATCTATGATCTCCTTCAGGGGAGGATTACGCTCCTGAGAAAGCAGCTTCCTGACAAATAGGGTGGGTAAAGTCAATCTTAATTTGGCTCTGCAACCACCAAGACTTCAATTAAACGGTTTGGGGATTTATGACATTCATGACCAATAAATATAAGCCACATGTTCGGTATCTTTGTTTATTTCACTTGGATCAAAAATAAAATCTGAGCTGGACACAATGTTTACTTAGAGTTGGAAATTCAAACACTTATTGTGGCTCACCTGGCGGCCTGGCAACCTCGAGTTTGGATCTGTTTGGACTCGCTGTTCACGTCTTTGATGATGTCCTCGATGCTTAAAGAGGTCACCTTCGTGCAAAAGAGAAGTTCTTATAGTCCGCGTCGGGGTTTCCATGATATCCGGAGAGGCCTTCGAACTCACCTTATCGTCGGTGTTGTCTGGAGACAGCGCATCCTCGTCCGGGAGAGACGAGAGCATGACATTCCGTCTCTTCATGAAACTCTCATCCTTATTCGCTTTGCGCAGTTCCACGCTCACGGCAATCCTTTTCTCTCGAAGTTTCTACCACAAGTCACAATAAAACGTCATAAAATGACCATGATAAAGCCACACCGTCTTCTAGATCGAAAGCGCCAACTTACTGCCGGATCTTTGCCCTTGTTTTTGAATTTGTTGATCCGGTCGTCGGTGATGTTCGTGGTGGGCATGGTGACGTTTACGCACAGCTTCCAAACTTTCCGATCAAACTGGTGGAGCCAAACTCTCGCCCATATGTTTTAAGAGACCCCTGCAGGTGAATCCACTTGACTGTGATTTATCCCGCGTTACGTCTGATTCACGTGCAGCTTTGCGCGTCTCCAATCAACCAATCAAACATCCCGCGTCGAATTTTGCGCGCGACATTTACGCATGATGGTTTCGTTACGATAACTAAGAAGTAAGTACGTTATCCTAAAATCGACATAAATCTCAGGATCTTTCTTTTCAAATGGACAATTATTCCAACTGATTTTGTAATCGGTAAACGGATGATTATTATGATTAAAAAAGACAAATGCCCATCGCAGCTTACGATGTGTTTACCAAGTTTTACCAAGTAAAAAAACTACGTTATTATTGTTTCTTTATTTTTGTGAAACGGAAAATCTGAACATTGTGATATTATCGAAATGCCATGTTTACTCTGTGCTGTTCCAGCCGTATTTACAGAGCATAAACTGTCGTTGCGTCACTTGTTTTTGCTAGATAGTGAGCGATCTCGGTTTTTGTGTATGTAAGTCTGTCTCTACTGTACCTATGTACAATAAAGCAATATATGACCACACACACACACACACACATATATATATATATATATAAAATATACAGGTGCTGGCTCCAGGGCGGAAACTTTTTTTCGTATGTAAGATTGCGAAAAAAAGAATTCCACTACTGTTACAAATGATCATCGTAATGGGATTATGTTTGTGGTTATGGCATTTCTCTGACAATAGATGGCAGCAAAACGTAACTCTGTGCGTGTCTGTGTGTGTGTCAAAGGCGGTAAGGTTAAAGCATGTCGAGGTGTGTCAATCTTGTTTTAGCTGCACAGTTCGAGGAAAGAGACGATATGAGAGGAGGATCGAAAAGGGTGGAAATAAACAGATTAATTCCTTAAACACAGATCATTTAATCCACTTTAAGGCAAACGGTTCAGGGTTATTTAAAGGAGTTTGCATACATTTGATGGGGTTTTCACATCAGTTACCTGTCAATAATTGAGTACATCATGTATTAAGTACAGAAAATTTAATGACATTTCTGATTTGAAAATAATCTAAAATCCATTATTGAAAGCCTTACTTCCTAAAGCTATGACATTGTTCATTTCTCTTAAAATTCTCTTGATTTTAGGCCATTTTATACAGATTTTACACAATGCAACCCGAAACACACATTGGTGATTACCTCAGAATTTAAGAGATTGAATACGTGAAAGTGAATAAAATAGGTGAGGGAGAGAAACTCTGACACAGATGATGGAGTCAACACTTCCTCTGTAACAGCAGGAAGGGCTGAACAATAACAGCTCAAGTGGAGGTTCCCCCTGAGTTCTAATAATTTCCTCCAAAGCACATGCGCATACACACACACACACACACACACACACACACACATAAGCTTCCTAATGGCTAAAAACGTGTCATGTGAATGTGAGCGCTCATACACTCACATGTTCAACCTCGCTCATAATATAAGTGCAGGTCATATCCCTTATTATTTCAGTACACACTTAATGCTGTGTTCTCACACCCCACCCACATGAAGAAAGAGAGAGACAGAGACATGTCCACACTAAAGAAGACAAATTGAGACTCAGTTTTTGTCCTTAACAGACATGGTCATCTCATGTTCAGAAGCTTTCATCCGTGTTTAGAACGTCTCTCTCAATTTTGTATGTATACTGTGAGGCAATTAATTAGTGAAAATCAGATGAGAGAATACAAACAGATGACAGTGGATTAATGGATAAGGCATCAGCCACTGGAGCTGGGCATTGTGGGTCCAAGTCCCACTTGGTTTACTGTTTCATGCATTGATATTAGTATAATCAAGCACTTTCAAGAAGTGGAGTGAAAATCTGAAATCAAACACCCAAGATGTTGGAAATAAAAGATTAAAACTGGTGGAGGGAAATGTTCACTTCTCTGGACATTTTGCAGACAGTTTCTGTCCCTCCTTTCCCTTATTGTTTCTTTTACAAGAGTGATTTCATTCTCTCAGACGTGGGAAACCAGGCAGGATAAACAAGGATGGTTGATTTAATTTTTTTCTCATGCTCTCTGAATTAATAAAAGGTAACCAAATTCTGGTGGAGTTTGCCAGTTCCCACCACCAAATATGTGAATTTAGCTGAATTATAAACAAATCAGTCCTGTGTATGAATGACCCGGTGAAGGACTGGTGATCTGTCTGGGGCGCACCCTGCCTTTCAGCCAATTACAACTTAGATAGGTTCTGTTTCGTTGTGTGACATTCAATGGGATAAGCAGAAATAAAGAATGGTTGGATGATTTCAAGGTTATGATAGTAAAAGTCTGTTGTACATTGTCAAAAATGACCAACTAGAGGACTGTTGGACCTTAGTAGAAGTGTCTAATTTAAACCTGTTGAATTTAACCAGTTTTGAACATATATTGACAGTGCCGTTTCCTTGATTATACTGGTTATTTCTATTCTATTTTCATATCAGTCTTATTTTCATCCAAGAGAGATTCACTTGTTTAAAGGAAAATTCCATTTCTTTAATACATACTCATATTTAATCATTCTCTCTCTCTCTCTCTTTCTCTCTCTGTCTGTCTGTCTGTCTGTCTATCTGTCTGTCTGTCACACTCTCTCTCTCTCTCTCTGAGTGGGTGTGAGAGAAAGCTGCACTATTGCCCTTGAGATCATTGTGCTAACCTGGAAGTACTTATGGTTCCTCAGAGATGCCTGAATGGTGTGGAGTGTTTCTGTTGTCTTTGACTTGCTGTAAGTCTGAACAATGTGAAGTGTTTGAAGCAAAATCCTCTCCTCAAGGACACACACTCGCACGCACACACACACGCACACACATACACAGATACGTGGAATCCTGAAGACCAACACAAATATGCTCCATGAATTCACTACTACCTTGATCTCATATTCAAAATGTGCAATGCAAGATTTATGCACACATTCACCAGGACATATGATAGCCTGGCGTTCTGTTCTGGGTGTACTCTGCTTCTCACCCACTGACCACTGGGTGCATCCCCGTACAAGATAAACATGTAAAAAAATTGATGGATGGACGCTTCAGAATGTTAGTTTTGTTATATAAATAATATGAGGTAGATTTAATAGTTGAGGCATAAATTTCAGGGGCACATGAAGTTATTGTTATGGAGCATGAAAAACAAACACACAGAAAAGCAATAGCTGCAAGTTGGAGCTCAACAAAAAGACTCAGGACAGTTCGTGGACTACACAAAATGTGAAGCTTTCCACTTCACAATCCTGCTATTTATATTCCCATGCCCTCTATTCCTCCTTCCATCCTTTCATAATTTCCTTCCTTCTTCTATCCATCATCTATCTCGACATCCTTCTCTATTACCCTCTTTCACTCCCATTGTCCCTCCCTCACCGACTCCCAGATCAACTTGAGGCATCTATGGGAAATCATTAGTATAGATTGTGCTGCAGTGCCGCATCAATACACACACACCCAGACTCACTCGCACACACATTTGTGCATTACATACCCTTCCCTCACATAAGACTCGAAGGATGTTTTATGTCAGCTTTCACTGCTGCTTCATGTGCTATACTGCGGACAAATCCTTGGCATGGGATTACTGTTGGGCGTAAGAGAGAGAGGAAAATCTAAGTGTGTGTGCATGTGCAACCACGCACGTAAAATACAGATTGCAACAAATGATGACAAACACTCATGCGCTGTGGCAAAGACAAAGGTGCGCTTTGTCTGTCCAGGTAAGTTAGCAGTTCTCGAATATCAAACCAGACCCACAACAGGATGCGGGGTAGAGGGAGAGGAAAAGAGAGAGGAGAGATGGATGTGTTTTGGGGAATGGGTACATGAAATGTGTCAAACATGGGGGGAATTTCCATTAAGAAAACAAAAATTCAGAGCCCTTGTAGCTGAAGGTGATAACAGACATACTTGAAATTCTCAGACAGACATAACTACGCTTTCCCAATCCTACCCATCACTTCCACATGGTGTCATACCTCAGGTATGGCTACTGTCATTGCTGTTAAAACATCTCTCCCACCCTCCCCCTCTCTCACTTTTGTCCTTCTATCTCTCCTTCTCTTTTTTTGTCAGAATTGGTGTCTATTAATATATCATCCTGCTGTTCGAATACCTGCCTATCTATCAATAACTGAGACAGGAAACACCTCAGGTCCAATCCATCATACTCACTACTGACCAGGCTGTTCCGAACATGCAAATTTGTGTGTGTGTGGGCGCGTGTGTGTGCCCATGAATCGAATAGATCATTTGTTTCTGCTGACAAGGCCTTAGATGCTGAATTGTATAGAAAGGCCTGTCTGCTTGTCTCAACAACTGAGAGGTCAAAATAAGCCATTTATCATTCCCTCCACACACATATGCGCACACACACACGCACACACACAGGTTTACTGGTACACCAACATTCCCTCAAGATCAATAAAAACAGGTTTTCTCTTATGATGGGTCATAAAATTTCGACTTGACATAAAAGGAGAAATGAATTAAACATAATGAAATCAACAAACAGCCAGTCCAGTACACACTTACATAGAGCTTTATAGAGAATGAAATTTGAAAACATAATTTAACCTCTTGAATTCTGAGGTAATCACCAACGTGTCCATCTTCCAGAAGGTTTAATCTAAATTCTAGTGAATAGCCAAGAATGTCCAAAGATATAAAATATATCACGATACATTGTGGGAAAATGATACATTTTCCATATTCTATACTCATTATACACTGTTTTCCTAATAGGAAAAGACCAGTTAAATGTATCCAAAGTCCTTTTAATAACCCTGAACTGCCATAAAGTGTACTCATTTACCAATTGATTTAACAGTATTTAATAAATTAAAGTATTTAGTGAAAAAGATTGACATTTTCTTCTTTCTGTAGTATTAGCTATTATGGAGATGTTACAATGTTTGTCAAAGAGTTTGCTAACATCTCCTATTGTATTATTTTCTTACTGTATGATCACTGGACTTGATAACAGGTTAGTTATCCTGGCAACTGAAATATGCAGCTTTTTCATGCAGCCTATGGATAATGTGCATCACTATGTCAAGACTTGCAAGTAGCTTGCTAGCTAGTTACAAACTAGCATTGCCCTCTTGTTACAAGCAACAAGCTTCCCAAAAGACGTCCCTTTCACTATGTTGCATTTCACAAGTATATAGCAGTACAAAGTTGGCGGGGAGAACTATCAACTTCTGGGAACAGATTTGCAGTGGAAAGTTAAAAGGCATTGGAGGAGATGGAGCCTTTGGTGTACTGCACCCCTTGGGGCCATAAGAAACCCTCAAGGGGATGGGGACATGCTAGCTTGCTAGCTAGAGCTATATTCTTGGCTTCCCTGCTGGCTAAGCCTCAAGAATCTGCTGCAGCTAACAGCTAGTTACGTCTCTACACTGTCTTTCCTCAAGCTGACTGATTTGTATCTCTAAGTCACCAAATGTTCAAACAAATTTCTGTAGAATTTGCCATGTTCCCCCGGCAACAGTAAAATACAGCTGTACTAATTTGTGAAGACTGTCAAGGCAGTAAAAGGCAACAAAACCGTTTGAGTGTTTTGTACTTAAACCTGCTCAGTCTATCAAAAGCCTGCAAATGTACGGCTTGTGTTAACACACGTGCTCTTTCAAAGCAATGGCACATTGGTGACACACAGCAAGGAAGAGAAAGTGAAGGGTAGCAATGATCCAGTGTAAACAAACTCATCAGCACAGATTGTGAAACACTAATCACATTTCCTGACTTGAATGGGCAATTTAGCAAATGGATAGGGTTGTGATTATGTTGACAATATGCGACAGACCAAAACCCACAAGTTCCGTTCTTTTCAAGGACTGAAACTTCTAGTGCTCACTGCGAGTGCTGTATAGTGCAGACTGAGACCATACTGTCCAAACTTTAAAGTTTAAAGGTGCAAAGACAATCCAGACGTTGGTTTCTTTGAGTGAAAACAATGGATTCAGAGCATCTTTCACTTGGTTCAGCTGTATCCCCTGAATGATTATTGTGGCCAAGAAACAACGTACGGAGGATTATGAACCCCTGCGTGTAGCTTATGAAAACAAATGTAAAAAATCCACAAAAGCTGCAGCTTGAGTTTTCATGTGATTGTGATAGCGACTTTATTCAGTGTTGCCTGCCCAATTTACTATGTATTACACACCATCATACACCATCTACAGCAACAGCAGCACTACTGCTGCAGTAGACAGATTCTGTAACAAACACTGACATGACTGTTTCTGTATCGCCAACAGGTGAAACACCAACGTCACCTCAGTCTGTCGTTTTCAGTAACATATAGCCGAGTAGAAACTGAGTGGCATTATCTGTGGATCAGCCAAGTCCTGTAACAAGAAAGGAATCAAAGCAATGGAGGGGCTGACAGAGGGGTGCAGGTGTGGGGGGGCAGAGATGCATGAGAGAGAACTTCAAAGGTGAGCACAGAGTTCACACAGATATGAGGCGCAGACAACAGGACAGAGCCCGCATAGACGATGATGGTTTATGGTCTCCAAAAACAGATACTCACAACACATACACACGCACACACTGAGGGCCATTGCTGCTCAGACTGTTGTAAACAATAGGATCCTTCATTCTTGTTGTGTGTCTGTGAGCAGAAAAGGCAGCTGGCAAGCAGACAAGAGAGGGAGGAGTTGCAGGGGTTTAGGGGTCCAGTGGAGCCTTTGGAGCTTGGGGTGGGGTGGTGGGGTATCAGGTGTATCTGGGCTGAGAGGCCCCTCGCATGGGCATCCTATTCACCTGCTGCCCCGACCTGGACAAAGACTGGGGTCCGCATCTCAGTTGGGCCACAGACAGGCCAGGTAACATTAGAAGGTCTTAATGGCCCCAAGATGAAGGGAGATGGTTAGAAGATTGTAACATGGGAAAATGCTGGGTTAAACTAGACTGAGGTGGTGGGTGCAGTGATCTGTGGCTCTAACATCAACACAGCGCATGTCAGTAAAACCCAGAAATTTGGAAAGAGGGAAAAGGGAAATTCTCTGAGTAATTTCACTCCACAATCTTACAGGCACCTGTTTTAAGGTATTCAAGTGGATTCTTTTAAACATCATGTATACACCGTAATGAGAATGAAACCAGGGTTGCCAGTTCGATTACCAGTTCCTCCATGTTCGTGTTGAAGGTCCCTGAGCAAAAACCTAACTCAAAATTGTTCCTACAAGACATGGAAATGGGCCTTGCATGGTTACCGTAGCTGTCAGTTTGTATGTATGAATCTGTGAATGTGAGGCAAACCTTGTAAAGCGCTTGGATAAAAGCGCTATAGAAATGAAGTCTATTTACCACTAGTCAGTGATTTACTCATTTATCCACCTCCAAATGCAGTTATCCATGTAACATACTACACTTAAAGCAGCAGCAGCATTTAGTGGCTTTGCGTAGATACACTAAATACTCATCGATGTGTGTGAGGGTGCATTTATGTGCTGGTTGGGTGCATGTTAAGCAAGAAAAGTCCAAGTGCGTATGAGTGCAGGTATTTATGAAATTGATCCCTGTTTTGGATCCAGGGCTTCCCCGTGCAACAATAGCTGCGACAGTGATGAAGGAAAAGATGTGATGATAACTGCATTGTTCTGTACATTTTACAGCAGACACATACTGCAGTGGGCTGAGTCCAAACAATAATTACCATACCTGACTGACATAAAGACAGACAATGTGTGTATAAAGCCTCCCTACAAATTTGAACATATACAACTATATGCAACGCTACTCTAAGTATAAAACTGACTGTCTTGTATTTTTGCTATTTTATGTGATTTCAGTGTCAATATATCTGATTGTGTTTTCTGCCTGAACATCGCCAGCATCTTCAGGTATCTGTGCAACGCTGACAAACAAATAATAATCCCATCTTGACGACTAAGTGACACCAGTATACCCCAAACTCAAACCAGGGAGGAATTAAAAGCAAAATTAATCAGTTAGTGTCATCATGGCATGTTCTGTTGAATGCCATTTTCTCCAAATTAGATGATAAACTATTTGAATATTAAGAGGTACTAAGTTGATACCAAACAAAAAAAATGAATGCAATGCAATGCCTTTCCATAACTTTAGAGTTCTCGAGAGAAGAAAAACAATGAGCACTTGATTTCAGAAAATTATTGACATAATTGATTGATCTTTAATATACAGTAACATTTTATGTTTACCTGAACTTAACTAGTGTGTGTGTGCGCTTATCTCTGATGCATGTATGCAGTATGTAAAAGGTAAAGGAACATCAAAGAGACGCAGAAGAGAGAAACAGCTGTGTGTGTGTGTGTGTGTGTGTGTGTGTGTGTGCAGTTGGTATATGTGAATGCACCTTCAAAGGACACCCTAGGTGTGTCAGCCCACCTGAATTCAAACATCAGTATAGGAACACTGTCTGACATGCACACACACATATATACACACACACACACACACAACTAACTCACTATCTGTTTTTGCTCTCTCACTTTTTCTTCTACACACCTACATGCAAAAATACACATGTAAGCCTCACCTGTCCACTCGTCTGTGTATATGCATGCATCTGCGTGCATGTGTGTGTATCTCCTCTGCGATTAAAACACACAAGCGTACATGTCAGATAAATCACCAGCTCTGTGGAAGTTCAAGGTTGTGTTGGGGGAGGAAGTTTTGGGGATGGTGGGAAGATGCGTGTCTGGACCTGCCTGGACGGAACACATCCCAGCTGGGCAGGACAGGCCTGTGTTCAGTCTCTGGAAGAGAGTAAACGGATGAGGCCTAATTCTTATTTTTGCTGTGCTGAGCTGGCTTGGGCCTTTTTTGAGCCCTTCAAAGATTTTGCTTTAGGGAGCCCCCTCCATTTTAATCAACTTGTGTGTTCTGTGGTTTTATTTTTGCTGCTTGTGAATTTCTCAAATAGCAATATTTCCAGGTGTGACCAATGCAAAAATAACAGTTTGTGCTCATTACTGCTTTTGACAAAAAAACAACAACTTCTCCTTGAAACGGCGTTGTGAATGTTATTAAAATGACAGTAGGGATTTCAACACATTCGGCAAGGTCTACAACCTGTACATGGAGTATTTAATTCATGTCCTCATGTAATGAATTGTGCCTTGCCTGCCATGTCTCTGCTTTTATTAAAATACTAATATCAGTGATGAATCAACAAGGTTGTACTTAATGCTCTCATAAAACAAACACAACTGTCAATAACTTCATCTCACAATAGTCAATAATATCAAAAATGTAAAAATTTCACATGTGCCACAGCAATCTGAACCTAGCATGAGGACCACCTGCTACCTTTATCCCAATGACGCCATGCATGGTAAATAAAAAGGAAACTATGACAAACATTTACCCAACGTTTACACAAATATCAGACATAAAATATGAAACGCTACACTGAATACATAATTTCTGTGTCACTTTGCCCTACACAATTATTTGACTGATGTTAGGGACGCAAATCGCTACATCAAGCAACTCAATCCAATTCAAGCTAACATTTTCCTATGTTGTTATCTTCCAGCCATCTGCATTCATCTTATTATTTCCTTATAACAATTACAAATCCACAAATCCACTCCAGCGGATACTCCTGAGCGGATTTATATATGTCCTCATAAATCTGTGTTGCAGCATTGACGCATATTATTTATGGTGTCATTTATAGGTTCATGCAGTAATCTGACTAATCAGTGAATGGGGCTGTCAATGGGGCTGATGTCTCTCTTTTCCAGGATTTGTCAATGAATGCTGAAAATATAAAACACTTCTAGAGAGACAGACAGAGAGGGAGAAAGAGAGAGAGAGTGAGAGAGGGAGAGAGAGAAAGAGAGAGAGAGAAAGAAAGAGAAAGAGAGAATGCATGTGCTCACCTGCTCTCTTGAGTGTGTGTAATTGAGGTATATCTAAGAACCAACCTGAGCTGACAATGTTGTTTACCTCCTGGCAGGTCAAAGCTGCTTGGAAGTGGTTAGGACACACACACACACACACACACACACACACACACACACACACACACACACACGCACATGCACATGCACACATTAATTTAAAGGACCTGCAGCCAGGCAAGGAAACTCCCTGGCTTAGAACGGCAGAGATCACTCATATTCTAATCTTTTGATGACAACACGCACTTCTCTCTCTATTTGTGTGTGCGTGTCTGTTTGTATGGTGTGTAGGTGTGTGAGGTTTGTTTCTCATTGCTATAGCTACTGGCTGTATTTGTTCACAAGTACACCTGTGACACTACCTAAAACAAGCACTCCATAACTTTGCCGCTTTTTGGCCTACACGCGCACACACACACACACACACATACTTGCTTTTCTAAATATTGTCTGTCATGTCCACATGTCGTAACGGAACAGGTATGGATACTGTCATCACAAGCAAACATCTTCTCTTCTACTCTCTGTCTCTGTTGATCTCCCTCCATTTCAGGAGAAATCATCAGTGAGAGAGACACTTAAGAACAAAATGAAGGGATGATGAAATACCTCAAGAGTCTGTGTAGACATAACTTTGACTGATAAGAACAGGCCCGTAAAGTTTGTAAAGAAGATATCACCTATTCTTATTATTGTACAATGATACTACATGGTTTCAGTTATTGGTTATCAGTCACAATTCCTGGCTAAATTTATACAGTTGATAGATTAACAAACTAGCTTGGAAAAAGAGATTAAAAAATCCATGAAAGCGAACAGGGAAAACCTCTTGCATTGTTAAATTTTTGGTTAAAATGCGGACACATAGACAGCTGACAATGGGAACATTTAGAAAACAGGTAACTCACGATGTACAAGGACAGACCATCTATCTAGAAAACACAGACGTCTGGTCTCTACAATACTCTGTCCTCAATATTTCAATCATTTAGGTTGGCATGCTACCTAATGCTAACACCAGCAAGGGCTGGCGCTAGCTAGCCAGCTACGGTTAGCGATTTCCACTGATTTAGTCAATTAAAAAAAAAAATTTATTGTATGAAGGATATCAGATATTTCATGTGAACTAACTTCTTTTTATATCATCCGTGTGGTGCACAGTCATCATATATTAACCTGTTTCTCAACTTCGTGGAGTAGACTTTCCTCAAACACAGTGGTATCTGCAGTCATCACATGGTGCAGGAAGTGAGCATGATCTGATCACAGTTTGAAGGTGAGCATGCACGCCAAATTACATTCAAATAAAGATATGATGAGAGATTTTTGTTAGCATAGGGACATCATGCTGTGGTTTCGTTGTCCCACACAACCAGTCAGGATGACTTTACAGGAATTTATGTTCTCTGTTTCTTTATTCATGTTGTGTTGCTCAGTCTTTTGCTCAGTCCGATGTATAATAGGTTTAAAAGTACTCTGGTTTATGTTTTCATTTGTCACCCATCTATGTATTGGCGAAACAGAGATGTAAGAGTGTATGAGGATTAATGCCCTCCTGTTTGCACTGACAGCTACAAGTTTCATGAAAGAGCAATGGACAAAAGCACCGTGCGAGCTTAAGTCATGTTGTTTTCAGAGAAGTTGGCAAGACTTCATTGCTGTCTACACCTCTTCCAGCTGAGAACACACGCACGCACACACGCACGCACTCACACACACACAGGCACATGTTCCTCTTGAGAAAAGGTGTAATAAAACTTACCTGTCAGTCTTTCATGTGTGAGGCTTAAGAGCTGTCACCGTGGCAGGAGGAAACCACCATGCTTTGATAGGCTCTCCACACTGTACAGGCTGTTGAACTTGCAGAACGATGAGCGTGTGTTTCTGTGTGTTTTCATGACAGATACAGACAGAAAGAGGTGAACATGAATACATAATCGTGTAGCTTTCTGAGAATTTTAGCTGTCAGTCAAATTTGAAATGATGTTAGAGTATTTAGTATTATATGATACCTCGCCCTTTTGGACAAACCACCATGCACAAAGTTTAGCTCCAATAATCTAACTCATTCATGGGATTTAGATCAGAAGTCTTACTCAATCAAATTTTTTTTTTTAAACTAAGAGAAAACTTTCCCCAAGTTTAATGTTAAATTAAATGAATCATAAATATACTGTATATACAGTAGCTGTCAGTGCAATCAGGCCCATATGGTCATGAAATTTTGTCAAAATGGAGTGGAAAGAAATGCCAATTTATAAATCTTACTGATTTTATTAAAAAATTCAAGCAACACAGAAAATGAAGGATGCCGAGAAACAGGTAGGGCAAAAAAAAAAAAAGGTTTCGGGGAGCAGAAGCTCAGTGTGACAGTAGAATGATTGAGCCAGTAGATGCAAACCTGTTTAGGATTGATCCCAAAATAGGAGATAATCAATTCAACTCCAATTGAATTCACGTCAAGTAGAGGGAAAGGGATTTCAACAGAATAGTAAAGGCGTTTTTTCTTTCACCATTGATGCCGCATTTGACACACATTTGTCATGTCGAGACCTTGTGGACAATGCCCAGCGATTACTCAGTAAAAATCCATGACTTCGTATTCCCATGCCTGCTTCTCTCATTTTTTTCCTTGACGTTTCTCATCAGCAGGTTTTTGTCCTCGGTGCAGTGCAGAGTCACAGAGGGTGTACTGGGCATTTATGATGACTGTACAGTCACTATGAAGTGAACGAACACGAGGCCAGGTGTCTCCGCCCTTTGAACACATGTGCTGTTCTGTTCCATTGATCCACTATTCTTGTGGGATGGGGAAGTGCAAGACACTCATCTAGTTAAAATCATTACCTCTCCCACAACATAGATGGAGATTATAGGAATTAGAAAAACTGTAGAAAACAGGGGAGATGCAAAGAAGAAAAGAGGAAGGAAGGCGGGCAGATGAGGTGATAGAGGGATAGATAGCGCAGGAGGGAGAGAGAAGAGAGAAGTGGAGAAAAGCATCATGGGCAATTCTAAAATTAGTTTTTGCAAATTAGACTTTACAGAGCATCTCTTTCTCTATATTCTCCTTTCTATGCCTTCATCCGTTAACTCATTCTCTCATACCACCACACACACACAGAGTGCACACACTGCAGAGAACATTTTACAAGGGGAAGTCTTTGCAGTGATCGATAACGCTTGGCGAGTGATCTATTGACAAAGCGGCAGTGTGTGAGAGATGAGTTCAATATACTTCAATTTAGCTCCACTTGCTTTAATTACTTCCACCCTGGATGTGCGTTTGTGTGTGTGCATGTGTGTGTAACCTCAGAGGCTGAACAGTGTTAGACTAACCGTGAAGGCTGATAATACAAACACAGCTTTGGAAATTATTGAATTCAGGGTCTGCAACAGCAAGAGTATTTAAGAGGGCCCTGGGGGTTGTGACCCCTCTGGGTGCGAGTACAGACGTTTTCTTGTTTGAAAAAGCTGGTGTATTTTCTTTTATCATATTTACAGTATATATATATATATATATATTATACCATGTGTCTCTGATCCTAAACATATCCTCATACACATGACGACTGTAACGAACGGCTGCTTCCACGTTGTCCCAGCAGGACAAATCACACTTTAATCTCACAGGCTTTATTCTGATCAATGATCTGCTGATGTGTGACCTGGACGGCTGAGTGGTTAAGGGAATGCACGTAGGATTAAATGGGAACATGTCCTCATGGGTTTATGTCCCACTGTTAGTATGAATGTAAACCATGAAGCTTGCTTTACTTCAGTGGTACAAACACTGTTACTTCTGTAATGGTCATGTCATTATATGTATGTAAGTATATTGTTGTTGTTGTTGATGATGATATCAAGAAGACCTTGGCCTGTCCCTGTATGATGGTAGTGTCCATCACTGGTTAAATCCATGCTGCATTATATTATACATACTGTATATTTAAACTATTATACAGTATTTGAACCGTTTAAACAGTGGTTTGGCTATAGCAGAGACTCATTAGTGCAGTTGTAGAGTTTATACTTAACAAGGCACCCTGCATGCCTGATATGGAGATGGTACTGGAAGCATGAGAGGTGGTGACCGGCGGAGATCCAAGATGTAAACTACAAGCCTGGCTAGATCATATATGTTACATAGAGAGAAAACTGGAACAGGAAAATGTGCTTGACTGCACATCCTCTCTCTCTGTCTCCCTGTCTTCCTCTCTCTCTCTCTCGCTCTCTCTTTGCAGATGTTCCAAATGTGTTAATGGAGCGATGACATGCACATTTTCCCTTTGACAACGTTTGCCCCTTGTCTATAGTAAATTCTCTTTGTGTACCCCTCGGCCTAGTCTCCATGCTTCTGTCATACGGTCTCTCTCCCTTTCTGCATCCCTCCTTGTCTGGAATGTTAATGGATGTTTCCACTCCTATTAAGAATTTAAGGGTGAATTTGTCTGTGAATCCATAGCATTGAGCGAAAATGTCTGCCGTTTGCCACGTAAATGATTTTACGCCACGGGGTGGAGAACCACATGGGGAATAAGTGTTGACTCTTTCATGACTAATTCCTCTTTTTCCTCCACCATACGTACACCATAGTCTTTTCAGGTCCCACTCCCCCTTTTTCCCTTATCAATGTTGGACTAGTTATTATTTTACTTCCATTGATTTCTCTGCTCTTACACAACAAAAAAGACACATGTTTGTCTCAGAGTTAGCAGTGAAGGAAAACTGTTAACGTTATCTAAACATGCACAAACTAATGAGGAATTGTGAGATTCATGCAAGGGGGAGTCCATCCAACCACTGAAACTTTCTTTCCATATCTTGATGCCGTCTTCTGAATGATGTGGTTTCTAATTTCAAACTGTAGAGACAAGACTGTTTTGTCCCTTTTCACTGCATTTTCTGTTGTTGTCTTTTTATATTTGTTTACCAATACTGGGTAGCCTTAGCTGGAGTAGCCTTCGTGACACTTTGACACTTTCTTATATGTCACTAAAAAACACTGTCATGTAACACAAAACTGCATCATTGTTTCGGGAGTATCAAGTGATTAGCAACATGATTTATGAAAGATTGTTATTTTGAAATTATTGTGGAGACTTTAAGGTATGTAATAATCTAATCCTGACATTTTATTGGCAAAAAAAAGTCAAATCAGAGAGATGTTGGGCCTTGAGTGGCAGAAATGATTTTTTTTCTTACTTGGCTGCTTGTTCTCCCTCATTTGAGCAGCAGGAGGTTTCACATAATACAACAAAAGCGAAAAGTGGAAATGAACCCAAACTCAGTTACCGATCCACTGAATGAGCAGCTCAGTCAGATTATGGCTCTTCTGCTTGAGTTCAAACCCACAATGAGAGTTTCCTGCAAAGGTGTTACTTTCGTTCGTATTACTGCACCTGCATGTTCACCTGAGCTTGCTCTTCAATTTACCACCCTTGGGTATTTGCAAACCTGCATTAGACATAATTAAGTTATCTAATTTAATTAAGGTTGGAAGGTAAAACTGAAAATGTTAATACACAGATTTTACATCAACCTCTCACAAAAGCAATTAAAGTTTGATGATATTTTAAGGTGGAAATTGTTTTCTCTGAGCTTATAAGAGTGAATAAAATCACTAAAAATAATGGAAACTTCATAATAATATTAGAATTGTAAAATCACTTTTATTTCCTGGAAGTCTGACTTATCAGAGACCCAAAACTCAAGCTCAATATAATAAGGTGTTAATAAAAAGAAACATATTTCGGTCTTGTATTCTAATTTATTACTGTGAGATCTGACAGATTTTTGTTTCTCTGCCTAATTTCATGCCCTTTCATACTCATGTTGTGTGTAATTTGTGGTGTTACAGTGCTGTATATTATGTGGTTTTAAGGTTGGTCCATATGGGTTAAAGACAGTGGTTAGCTGGGTATTTGACATGGAATCCGCACAGTGCCGTCTGCTCAACAACATGTTCTGCTGCCGCTTTGATCTGCAATGTCTGCAAACACTCTTTCATTGCAACAGATTAAATGAAAACAGTGAGGCTTACGTAAGCAGGTTTACTTTAGTTTAAATGTGTTGCTCTGTGA
Organism: Brotula barbata; assembly: GCA_900303265.1. Taxonomy (NCBI): domain Eukaryota; kingdom Metazoa; phylum Chordata; class Actinopteri; order Ophidiiformes; family Ophidiidae; genus Brotula; species Brotula barbata. The sequence goes on along the minus strand of OMNV01010816.1, from coordinate 50,214 downwards.
ATGCTGAAGTAAAGGTGTAATCTGTAATATTCTATTGGCTTCTGGCCAATGATGAGAGCGTTCAAGATTCTCTCAATATTCATGTCACTTCTATTAATTCTATTAACTCCCAAACACATGTTCAGCTTTGCCCATGTCGTTTGCTGGGAGAGTGAGATCCTTCTCTATTTGCTAGGACTAAGATGCTGCATGTTCAGTTTCAATCGAGAATATTGACCTGCACGTGTGTGAGTAGTTCCTTAAGTAAAAGTTTAACATTTGTTTGTTGTTGAATGTATCAATCAATCAATCAATCAATCAAACATTTGCCGCAGCTCAATACGCTTTGCAGGACCATTTAACTGGCAATAATATTAAAAACAATGAAAATGGACAAAACTGTTTAAAATCAGAAAAAATAAAACATTAGGAATAAAATAAAATGATAAAGTCAATTAAATAAATTAAATAAACATAACTACTGAAATATTTTTTGGTAATTATGTAAGACCATAGAATATTATTAAAAGACAATGTTCTGAAAGATATACATGTCAATAATCCTTAAAGCTTATTCCACATTCGAATTAGACTGAAATCCTTTACTACTTATAGTCCAGTAAAAGTGTGTAATTAAGTTTTCAGAGTTATTTCTACTACGTACTTATTTGGAAATTCAGTGTCAAAAAATATGGTGAGTGTCAAACGTAATCAAATGGAAATGAATAAACTGTATGTAAATCAGTGTTCTGCTACATTGAATCATCCCCTAAACAACTATAATGGATTTCCCATCAGCTAAAGAGAAATAGAAGAAAAACACAAAACACAAACAAAAAAGGAACTCAAACTAAAATGAAGCGAAGAAAACCGTTTAATACTACCCACACTGACAAGCATGGAATGGTATGGACGCACTACGGCAATGAGAAATGAACGTCAAAGACAAAAACATATGCAGGGAATACCCTTTTAATGCACAGTTACCACAGTTTACCACAGTTAATCTAATCGAATGCTTTCAACTGTTAGTCTGCGAGTCAAAAGTGCAAAAATACTGTCATTCGCAGTTGTGTATATTTCTTATCATTATTTACATCTTTCAAATTCTTACATTTCTCTCTACTGCAAGTATCTTCTTTATTTTTCTTTATCAGCTTGTGATGGAGTTTTTTGGAATAAGTTATATGTTAGTCAAAAGTTGGATGAGTTCACAGCTGCGTAATATGTCTAAGAATTTGGGAGTGTTGGGAGTGAGAATGTGTGTGTTCCTGTGTGTGTGACTATGAATGTGTTGATGACTGCAGGAAGAACACCATTGTGTTAGTATCAGCAGAGATCACTGAGTTCTACACCTACCTGATTAGAAAAACAAAAAACATACACACCATTTAATGGTACAGTCTAAAAGAAAGAATGAGTATGAGAAAGCATGTACTATACAGACTATACACAACACACTATACTGAAACAATAAGAAAAGCATTAGCCAAATTCAGTTGAATTCAGGATAAGTGAAAGTATGCTTACTCTGTCTAATAGGTCTGGATTATGCAATTGTAAACTAATTCAGTCAAAAAACTCCCTCTGCAGGCATTTTCCTCAATGGGAGTTTTCCCGGCATTCCAATTATGCAAAATGTATTGTATATTCAGGTAACTTCAGAATCCCATTAAGTCCACCCACGTTCATCTCTTTATTACATTTTGTCTCAATCACAGCACACAAGTAATCAGCATATGGCATGCATGTAAATACAGTAAGGGAAATAATGAACACAGCATCAGTGAAAACCAAAAAAGGCCTTGATTTCCCAGTGGATTATCTCAAAATGTCATTGTCATCATTTTTAAAACAAGGCTTCATGTCTTAGTCAGAAAGAAGATGGCAAATTTGTCATTTACGTGTACTTAAAGCTGCACTGTGTGTTTTCTGAAGCTCTCTGGCACTGTGTTATTGTTATTTGTCTATATTTGATAAATGTTTCTCCCAGTTGTGAGAAAGTCCTGCTGGATGACTCAAGTTTGTGTGTGTGTATCTGTGCGTGTGTGTGTCTGTATTCCCAGGCACGCAGAAGATGTCCACTGCCCAAAATTGTATCAGCTGTAAAGCATTTCAACAAAAATAAATCAGTGAAAACAAGTCCCAGCGTTGAAGACGGTGTTGTTTTAGATATATTGGAAATATGTACTATACATTCATTTACCTGCATTATCAGCGTCATTGCATAGCATACAGTGAATGAATATCTGGGGAAGAGGTGACCCCCTTTTCACTGTTTGGACCATCAGTCACTGATTTGAAGCTGGAGATCTAACCAGTAGATGGAAAACCCCACAGAGGACAGACACAGGGTGAAGACGGAGTGGGGGTGGGGCATGCACACACACAAGCACACACACACACACACACACACACACACACGAAAAAGGGGCCTTCACACATCAGTCAGACAGCCCTCTAGTCAGGAGAACCCCTGGCTCACCTTCACACAGATTCACAGATCACACACACACATGCACACACACACACAGGCACACCCACATGCACATACACGTGCATTCACAGACGTTGTGCTGACATGAATCTATGCAGTCACTTTGACTCACATAAACATACCCCGCTTCCCTGCAAGCACACACGCACACACACACACACACACACACACACACTTCAAAGGCAGATTGTAACATGACAGGTCGGCAACACTAAGAACCCATATACAGCTCAGAAACCCACCTGTTTCTAAAAAACTTTTAAGTCATACTTCGCTCTCTGCCACTTGCCTGTTTATTGAAAAGGTGTAAGAGCTCTTTCTCTCTCTCTCTCTCTCTCTCTCTCTCTCTCTTCCTATTTTACTCACACTCATTCAGCATATGCTGGTACTCAAGCTATGTCTTTCTGATGTTCACTCACTCTTATCCCACAGAGTGTGTATCTATGTGCGTGTGTGAGTGTGTGCCCCTATCAGGGGATTATACACACCCTCAGCTGTGTCTTTCAACAATGTAGCCAAATTCCTACCATAGAACTGGGCACACATGACCTGCAGCCTCTCTAATCATACCTGAAGGAAGTCGGTAAGGCGATGAGCCATTTGATTACTTGGGTCCAGTATGCTGGTCGGTGAGGTTGGTGGGAAGATGTTTTTTTTTTTTTTTTAATATATTACAAGTGTTCGCCTTTAACCTTGTATCATCGCTGCATTCAATTTAGTGTAACATCTGGAAACAAACCAATGTTGTCAATGTGAGAATGAACAACCTTTGACACTCAATCAGCATACAGAGACCAAAAATGATGATGCATGTGATGAAGGCGCTCATATTACAATGTATTTTCATAGAATTTGCAGTGATCCTCATAACATTGTGTGAGAAATCCATAAAATGAGTGGTCCCTGAAAAATATCATCCATGCCTTGTAATGATGGACTGTGTTTTGGGGAAATTTACCACCTTTTATTACAAAGGGAATCATTACCTCAACTGTCAGTCATGTCTTACATTCTCATGTAGGAGGAGTTGTGGGGAAGGTAGGTGCTGGGGTGCAGCAGCGAGGAACAGGGATGAGAGGAGAGGGCAGTCTCAGCAATTTCAACCACTGCATTTTGTGGACCGCTTAAAATATATCAATGTCTTCGAAATATATTAACACATGTTAAGTCGAGGCTTTGTTAATTTCATTGGTTGACTCACTTTTTTTTTTTAAACCTGTGTTCTGACAGTATAAGATTGGTCGATCGCTATCATGTGAAACTGAAATGTTGTACTTTCAACCCATCTTATACTTGTTATACTTTTAACCCATATCGTAATCATGCTGTAACCTAACCTCATAACCTAAAATTGTATAAGCTTCTTCAAAAACACAATTCTTAGGGTTTCCTCATTTCCCCGGATTGCTCATCTGGATTCTGTGATCCATGTTGGCTACAGACTTCTGGACTGCCCCTCTTCTTGTACCACAGTAGTCAAAAACACTTGTGAACGACCAAGTTCAAGTCCATTCTCGTTGGTGTATCAGGGTGCAAAGATTCAGTATCTTTGCATGCACTCAATACTCAGAGTATTCCTATGAACAAAGGCAAAATGCAATTACACCACATGCATACATAGAATCCATAGGATTCTGCTGTTCTCCGATGCATGATACATTTCATAATTTCAGTTTGATGCACGTCATCCCGTTGAGTAAATACACACAGAGACAGTATAATCTGATTAAGATGTTTACATGGCTGAATAAAATCAAATTACAGCACATAATGTAGGTCTGTAAGCATTCTTATATTTATGCTGATTTCCCTCGCATGACCTTTAAAAAAGCTGATGTGCTACTATAACCACACTATAAGCAAAATTTGTGTATGTGTATGTGTGTGCCTCTTCCGCATATTGGCCAATGGTCTGTGAGAAAGTAAAATTGGTGTGAAAGACAATAAAGGTTATGCATTTTAATGTTGCGGACAAATTCCTGAACTGCATGTGGTCCCAGGTTATTCTAGTCCTGTGTGAATATGGGCTTAAGATCCACACAAGCCAAAATCGTGTAAGACTAAGCTTCAATAACTGAATTATGTCTATTCTACATTTGCATGGCTTACTCTGCATTTTCACCTTAACCACAGTATTAAAATGTCAGTATCATGTAAACCAACAACATGTTATCTTGATATGAGTTATAAATCATGTCATAAATCTATAAAATGCAAATGGTGAGACGCACACATAGAAAGAGAAAGCAAAGGCGAGCGATGCTTGAAATTACTCATCACCCTTCTCCTTTGTCATATCCACCTCACTGTCATTCTACAGCGTTCATACCGCAACACTCACCATTCTTTCTCCCTCGCTCTCTCTTTCCAAAAGTGACACCTGGTCAATTCAGTCTCGGGTGTTATGAGAATGAAGCATGACTCACCCAAGACAGGCAGATGAAGACAGAGATGAAGGGATGATAAAGGGTAGGATGAAAGAGTGCGGCAGAGCACTGAGCCTGCCAGTCACTCGTCTAATTGCAGTGTCTGTCAGAGTAAGCGCGTGCTGTCTCTTTACACAGATGACTTCATGTTTTTATCCTCCTCATTCCACATCTTACTGCTGCATCTCCACCACCATTGCCTCCTGCTATGTGTCACCTCCCTCTCTCTTATCTCTCCAAAATATAAATCTATGTGAAATACCTTAAATGAAAATTATTTATACTGCATGTCTGTCATGTCATGTTTGCTGTATTCTATCATTTGAAAATGTCCCCAGCGTGGAATCATTAAAGTTCGTCTCATCTCATTTAATGAAAACTCCTGGAAGTGTTACAAAAACATAACCAAGCCGGGCTCTTAACCATCACATTATCACACTAAATTTCTATGGTTGTGATATGAGCTCAGTGTTCTCACTGATTAACTTTAACCACTTCAATACTGGTAGATTAATTGTAATTGAGCACTTTTAGTCAAACTGTTCTTTTTTAGGGGAATTTGCACAAGTGTAACTTCATGGTTACTTCAAAGATCAAGAGGTACTTTTATTTGGATAGATGTTTTTCACCTGCCCCTATGAAAAGAATTGTAAATGATTGAAATGAGTTTTTTTAATGCAGCAGTGTAGCAGACTATTCCACTATCTCTTTTGGGTGGGGCATTTGAGAGAAAGAAATGTATCATCAAACTAGAAGCTCTGCGGTGTGGACTCAGAGATGAGATCTATTAAAAGGCGTTACTTTGGCTATATGCAACCTCTAAGATTTCAGCCTGTAAATGGGAAGCCAGATCAGACTGAGACAGAAGTCCAAATTAAGGTCAATAAAAGATGATATAAAGTATGATATGCAGCCATTTTTGGAATAATATAATATAATACTTTTGGCAGAAATTATCACCAGGAGATTTGTGTGGTTTGTGGCACAATATGCATTAAGAAAATGGTATATAATATATTTAGAACGAAATCAGAACGTTAAATTGAAAAACAGTGGAACCAATGTATTGCTCTCAGTTCCAGTGCAGAACTCTTGGGAGATCTCCCATCATACGTCCAAGCCTCAGAAGACAGATAATCTTGCTCGTGTCCTTGCTCATATCACTGTCACCACTGGTGATTGCTCTGTCAAGCCATAATGGGAGCAGCCCGCTGCATCCGCATTTCATCACCAAACAACGAGCACAAGGATTTTTTAGTTTTTTTCTTTGACAGTGTAACGCATCTGTCATATTATCATTTCACAGTCAAGACACTAAAACAAAAGTTTTAGTCACAAGCTAACATGCAACACTTGACAGATGTGTCAAAGCATTGTTGTAAAAATGTGAAAATTATTCCACTAAAACAGTGAGGGATTGCAACTAAGTCATTACTGTCTCTCCAAGGAGAGACAGTCACAGTGGCTTTGATACTGAAATCTATGTTCAGGATTTTTTCCATTTCTCTTTGTCCTTGCTGGTAACAAGTTAATAATGCAAGAAATGTTTGTTATTTATGGCTGTGATAATTTATGGTTGTGGTCCTTCGATCAGACGTTTGGACTGTTGCCTCGTATCAAGAAGGCACTGAAGAAGATTCCAGCCTGTTCTGGTTTCTGCTCACCTTAAAATCATTCTTATTTATGTTTAGTAGTACTGTATTATACTGTATATTGTATAGTGTAGTATAAATAATGGACTAGTCAATGACTAAAACCTAAAACCTTTAGTTGTGAATGAGGGTGGTAGTCCGTATGAATCAATTGGATTTATGCAGTTAATTTGTATATTTAAACAAGATCACATACATATTGCATTAACGTGGTATCAGTCTGACTTTTAAACACTCAAACACTTGAAAAATTGGTCACTTTAAGGCAGATTGTTCAGGATTACTTACTGTAAAGCTTGAAATTAAGTATAAATTTAATGAGCTTTTTCACATTAGTAATTTGTTAAAAGTTGAGGATATCACCCAGAAAAGACATAAAAACTTTCTAATAAAAAATCCTTGAATTCAGTCCAGTAACTCTCACTTTTTTAGACATTTTGTTCAAGATAGGGTTGGCTATTGTTTTATACAGATTTCCCCCAGATTACATCTTGATTTATTTGGGAAGCTTTCGTTTCTTTGCTCAAGTTTAAAATAAAACTTTAGAAAATATCTATATATTTTAAAGATTCTAAAGTTCCGAATTGTATATTGTATTGTCTGAAAAGATGACACACATACACACGCACATACACACATACTGTATATGAATCAGACAGTGAGGTTCCAAACATCACTATATATAATAGCACAAAAAAGAAAAACCTCAAGTTTCTTGTGTGTTTTTTTTTTTATTTCATACCTGTAAAAATATATTCTCAAAATAAATAAATATATGAAATAAATATATGTTCTAGGAAACAAAAAATGCATAAATAAAAACCGATCTGTAAAAGTTCCTTTGTTGGTCCCATGCTTGTTTGTATGCATTCAGTGGCTGAAAAATTGAATTCCTTCATTGGATTCTTTCAGTTCCTACAGAGGGCCAACAGGACATATTCATCCTCCACAGTAGACTCAGTTCTTATAAGGACCTGCTCTCCTTCTTTTACTCCTCATACACTTCGTTGGAAAGTCACATTTTCCAAACCAAATCTTTGTCTTTAGACATTTGATGGGAAAATATCCCATGACAGCAGTCAGGCAACAGGCGGTGGCTGTCATCCAGTGCATGAAACTACCTTTTCTTGTAAACCAGAAGATTCAAAACTTTAACACTTAATTTATTTAGCAGCCATAGTAGTGTTTAAAATAATATAAAAACGGACTGAAAGAGTGGATGATTGACTAGATTTTCCAACATTTGGCAGGTGGGTAATCCCAGATATCAGTGCCGTAACTTTCTCTTGAGGAACGTGCAGTTTGGACCAGCAGGTCGATAAAAAGATGTAATGATTTAGTGGTAACTCAAAACAAATCCAAAAATCTTCCATTGGACCACCAGGGCATCTACATGGACCAACAACGGGGACATTAACAGGACGATATTTAGGTCCAAGATAGTCTCTGTCACAATGCCTCCAAGAACACCAGCGCCAGTCGATCCCGCGCCATGGCCAGTCTGGTTTTGAGGGGATCTATATCCTTCCTCCATGCCAGGGGTGAGGAGTGTGGATTTGGTGCGCTTGTTCGATCCCCTTTTGTCCAGTTTAGAAGGATCCTCCACCTTTCTCTCAAGAAGTCAGGATGAGGTGCACTTGATTCGCATTTCAGCTGAGACATTGAAGTTAATCCAACATCTGTGCCCCTTCAGTCTCAGCTCTGACCCAAAACGTCCCTGTAGAGCTCAGGTACCCTCTCTGGATCCACAGGCCTCGGCAGGAAATGAGTGAACCTTTGATGCCGCCTTGATCTTGTTCCATCTCGAGATGTCCCATCTTTGTTCAGAGCAACAAAATAAAACGCACCTCTCTCCCCATGCCGGTAAATGTTGGAAGAGTAGGTGTTGTACCAGTTCTCCTCGAACTGTTCCCTAAACACACATTCTGCTGATAGCTTCTCCTGCAAAAAGAAATGACAAGAAAATATGAGTTTTCTACCGCAATATGTGCCACCTGCTGGCTGTTGGTTACACCAGCTAGGTCGTGGTTATACAGTGTGTGGAGATTGATACGTTAGTGTACTCACCGATCCATACAATTCTCCTTTGTTGTTCATGGCGAGGTAGAGGCCACTGTCCACCCCTCTGATGCTGACCAGCCCCACAGCCAGACTGATGAACTCCAAAATACCTGCACAAACAAAGCAACATTACTTCATCTGAGGGCACCAAAAGTTTAATCAACAGCATGAAGATGTATCAAGAGTTTCAATTGTAACATAGTCGTGTACTTAAAATTTACCGATCAAATGGAACATATAAACCGACTGCTGAGTGCAAGACTAATTATACCACGAAAATAATCCATTCACTCTCTGGATGTTCACACCAGCAAACCCTAACAACCAAGAAAAAGGCTGAGTGGCAATTGGTGTGATGTCACATCCAAGTCTCAAACTGAATGAATCAAGTGCCAGAAATGCTCCAGCCTTGAAGCACTGAAGGAAATGTCGAGCAGGCTGCTTTTGATCTGCCGTTAACTGCTGTTGTTTATCTTGATTACTTAAGATAAGATGGTAAAGGTGAAGAAAAAAACAACTCTCTAATCTAATCTCAGAGAGGAAATATGGTATAAAAACGTGCAAAGATATCATACTCAAGTTATTGTTTCACCTCTTTCATACTTGCCCTGAAATAAACTGCACTCTGCTTTTTCTGGTGCGTTGTAGGATCTGAGTACCTTGGAGCTCTTGCACGATTTAGGGTGATTTTTGATTGATTTAGACTTCTCATTGTCATTATTACACAATTCCACAAAACGTTGGTGCTGTGATTGATCAGAGTCCTGTAGCACCACCATATGTTCCCTTCATGTCATGGGTTCAACCCTCAAATGGTAAATCCAGTTTCACCTCACTGGACCATAGTATTATGTAGGCAAGCATCAAAATTTCATTTAATTCTTACAACTTTAATCTAATTGGGTGTGAGTGTGTGTGTGTCAACCACTACGAATACCTACAATATTAGTAGATATTTAAGCATATTATTCCTATTGCATTATTATTATTATTATTATTACTGCTATCCTTGATATACTGTGTGTTTGTAACCATTATTTATTTATTTATTTGTTTGTTTTTTCTTACCGAATGTGCTGTGGTCCTTCCTGGTCCCCTGCACGGTGCCGTCGGGATGGATCTCCAGGTGAAAGCCGGTTCTGCAGTAGAGCTGCCGCCGCCTCAGGATCCCCTTCAGATGGCTCAGGTCCGCCAGGCTCCGGGACAGCCTCTCGGCGGACACCAGGTGCTCCTGCTGATGGCCGTGCCCACCCAGCATCAGTCCGGATACTGAGTTGTAGTCCACCGCCCCGGCTGAGGTGAGCACGAAATGCGAGCCCACGGGAGCCGAAGCTGCACCCGCGGCACCAAAGCTGTCCAGAAACCCGTTGGTGAAGCTCCCCACCTCGGCCGCTGCACCCATCACAGAAAAGACACCCGGTCCGGTTCACGGAGATCCGAGCTGAGTGATGAGCAGAGGGAGCCTGGGAATCAATCAGGACGACGAACGACGATCGAAACCGTGAGGCTCAGAAAAAGAAAAGTTGGATGTGCGGTCGAAGCTCCCAGAGAGAAAATCCCAAATGAGTGAGCGTTTTGGCGCAGTTAGCACTTCCCGTGGTTAGAGCGCTGTTGAATTGACGTTAAACTCCCGCGTTCTGTTGATGTAGATTCCTCAGTATCCCAGGTTGCCGCAGCACATGCCTCCTTCTTCTCCTCTCTTCTCCTATTTATCCCTCTTTGCGCTCCCTCTCTATCCTCTCCACCTCGGGATACTCCCCTTTGCTCTGGTGCACATCAGGGTTTTCCTCTCTCTCTCTCGCTCTCTCTCTCTCTCTCTCTCTCAGTCTTTATCTCTGCAGGTACATCCCCCGTACACACTGCTCCTCTTGGAAACGCAGTGTGTGTGTGTGAGAGAGAGAGAGCGGTGAGCTGCTCCCTTCATCTTTATAACGCACTATCCACCCTGACTTGCCTTTTTATGTAAATGAGGCCTCCTTCCTCCTCCCTCCTCCTCCCTTAATGGCCCTTTTCTCCTGCCGTTACAAACACAACTCATTGATTCCCCCACCCCACCTTGTGTCACCTTTGATGTTCAACTGAAACACTTCATGAGGTAAATTCAAAACTACTGATCTGAAATATAGTTTCGCTCTCCAGCTGAGCACCCGAAACTGGCATGGAAACACCGTTTCGTTGCTCATAGGCTC